>CAKALU010041844.1:48889-58909 GCA_916700995.1 Hozukius guyotensis
GTCCTGTGTGAAACCAAACGTTGTGTGATTTTTACTGACAACGTCATGTTATGTCACATGACACTACGCCACTGAGTAACATGTTATTAGGTTTGTAGCTTACGTTACGTTACAAGAGTAGTTTTGTTGCCTAAACCTAACCGGCACCGTTTCACGTTAACCTCGTGTTACAACATTAGCCGAGACCGTTTGATGCCCAATGATACCAAGCGTGAACGTTCTGCAGGCTTCTGCCCAAGCAGCAAAATATGACAAGTAGGGAGGTCCGCAGTCTGTGGAGGTTCAATGTGGATGCCAGGATTAGGGATGCCCCGATACCACTTTTTTTCAGACCGAGTACAAGTACAAGTACTTACATTTGGGTACTCGCCGAACCCGAGTACCGATACGAGTACTTCTCTGTGCCAAAAGACCCTCGTTAACAGCCAGCTGGAGGGTGTGAGCGACACAAGGCAGGAGCGAAGGTGCTTCCCGGACCGGCTCTAGGTCGGCTTGGAAAGGCTCGGGGCGAAGGTGCTTCCCGGGGCCGTGGACAAAGCGTCACCGGGGCGGACTGTCCTCAGTGCGTCCCAACCGCGTCGTGCTCGGCCCACGTAAAAGGCGCCAGGGGTCTGCGGCGATGTCGGCAACCCACTCGACCCGTCTTGAAACACGGACCAAGGAGCCTAACGCACGTGCGAGTCAGAGGGTGCGAGCAAAACCCCGTGGCGCAATGAAAGAGGGGGCCGGCACGCGCCGCCTGAGGTGGGATCCCGGCCCCGCGGGGTCGGACCCGAAAGATGGTGACGAGAGGTTAACGTCACGCTGCCATAAAGTGGTATCGGTGCCGTTGTATCGGAGCCGTTTTGCAAGTACGAGTACATGAGCACTGTATCGGACCCGATACTGGTATTGGTATCGGTGCATCCCTAGCCAGGATACTCTGAAACTTTTACAGAGGGTGGTGAAAACTGCTCAGCACATCACCAGGATGGAGCTTTCATCCATGGAGGACCTCTACACCCAGAGGTGGAGGAAATCCCCAACCACCGCAGTCACAAACTATTCTAGCTGCTGCCGTCCGGCAGACGGTCCTGCAGCATCCAGTCCCGGTGCTTCACCCTTATACTGAATTCTATCACTTACTGTTTACATTCACTTGATTCATATATAATATATATTTCCCTTCTGCGCTATTTTGTCTTAGATTCTTTTCTTTGATACATATTTAATGAGCATTGTTGAAGGGAACCTGAGATGCAAGGATTTCACTGCCAACGACTGCTTCTTGAAACTAAAGTTGAATGCAATGAGTAATGCGAGTGGGCAGCTGTTAATAAGAAACACTTCATATAAAAAAGTTACTTTCATTTTTAAAAAAAATCTAGTTTTTACAGGATTCATGTTCCAAGGACATGCTGCCAGTTCAATCTTTGTGTGCAAGGCAGTCCTGAACAAAAGTGAATACGGGAGATGTGCTAGTCGAAGGCAACGCTTAGAAAAGAACAAGAAAACGTCCATGGTCTGGTTCCCCCCCCACCCCACACTGACTGACAAAAATAAAATCTGAATATACCCTTTCAAAAGAAAAAGACCTCCTCTGAATCCTCACAGCACCAACTGATCAGCCCATTTAAAAATATAGGAAATATGTTCATCAGCATAAAAAATACATCTTTATGCAGCCTGGTTTAAATACTGGTCGTTCTCAGGTACAGCAAGATAGCCAGTGGATAAAAAGAATACGAGATAGTGTGAGGATCTGTGGTGGGCAGCTCTGTGGGGGTGTGAATGTTCTTTTCTTCTTTCACAGAAGAAACATTCTCACTGAACATGTCCCATCATGTGGCACTGCACAGTGTAGTATGGATATCGGCCTGCATTTCTGTCGGAGCTAACCGATCATGAGCAGCTACTGACAGCGGTGCATTTAAGGTCACCAGAAGCCCAGTTATGGCCCTTTGAGAGAGTCACTTTGTGGGTACATGTGTGTCTTTGAGTAGTAGTGACAGTACGTAGTAGGGATGCACTGATAACGATACCAGTATCGGGTATCTGGTCCAATACTGTGCTAATGTCGTACTCGCAAAACGGCTCTGATACCACTTTACGGCAGCGTGATCCATCCATTACCTATAACCACTTATCCTATTCAGGACACCCTGGACAGGTCTCCAGACTATCACAGGACAGACAACCATTCACACTCACATTCAGACCTCCGGGACTTTTAGAGTCAACAATGAACCTGCATGTCTTTGGACTGTGGGAGGAAACCTGAGCACCCGGAGAAAACCCACGCTAACACGGGGAGAACATGCAAACTCCAACACAGAAGGGCCCCCAAGCTGGGTTTAAAGAAAGTCAGCTCCTCACTGCCCTGAATATCACGTTAAGCTCTACATATAGCAGAGTGTAGCTGGCCCATTTGTTGTGTTTACTGCCACAGAAGAGGAATATATCTCTTGAAGGCTTCCTAACTTTACCAGCCGCTCTATATGAGAGGCATGTGGGGGGGGGGGGGGTCAACCAGCAAAATATACCTCAGAGGCATGTCGAGGTTTAGGCGGGGCCACAGAACTCGTCTTAACCAAACTTTCAAATCCAAACTATAATTCTGAACAGAAATTAAGTGTTTTTTTTGCACAAAATTTGTGCACTGTTAAAAACATTATATGCCTTTATTAACTAATGAATCACATGATTGTCCATAGTTAATCACGATCAAAATGTACCTTAATTTGTCAAGTATTTAATCCTCTTCTCAACATGGGAGTGGACAAATATGCTGCTTTATGCAAATGTATGTATATATTTATTATTGTAAATCAATTTCGGATCAAATAAGTTTGGAGCGTTATTTAACCTCCTTCACAACAAGGTAGTGTGACACGGTTGGTACCGACGGATTCTGGAAAGATTATGATTTATAGGTGACGGTGTGCATCACATACAGCGTATTCCTAAAAAGAAACAATTAAGAGCTTCAAACACAATGAAATCGTATTAACGTAGCCGAGCATATCATTCAATTACATATTCATTAGCAAGTCGTGCACTGAACAATGATCAACAGTAGATTTGTTCAAATTAGCATTCCCTTTTTTTTTTTTACATGTGATCTACTTTTCATGAAAGTAGGTCAGGCCTCACACTGTTATTTGGTGTCTCTTAGTGAGATGTTTGGCAGCTATTTTAGACTGACTCAACACTGCGAAAGGCTTCCAGAGTGTCTGAAAATATATCTTAAACAGCCCGTGAACCCTGAGAGCTCACCACTTTTGATCAAAGTGCCACAGTCGAAGGGTGCGTCTGTCAGCGCGGAGAGCGGCTGACATCAGGCCCTGCCTGCATTACTGCAAATGGAACACATTACCTGCAAGTAGGAAGCCGTCGGCTGACGTGCAGGCAGCTAAATGCAACTAGATATAGGACGTACTGTTTAACACGCTGTTGACATGTAGTTCTACGTCTCCTCTACGTACTGCTGCATCAGATCATCAATCCAGGATGTTTATCCAGTGTGCTACATACCCGTGTTATCAGAGCCAGAGGAAACACATAAATTAAAGAAGTCAATTAAAAACAATGCAGATACTGAGTGGCCACTTTCTCAGGTACACCTGTAATATAATGCAATCCAATACAGCAGCTCAGACATAAATTCTGCCTTTAATAATAATGTTCAGCTATCATTGGCGACGCTGACATGCACAAAAAATTCTGTTTTTTGCCCTTATTCTGAAAAAGACAATATTCCTACTAAGCTGTTTAAATGACTAATAAAAAAATGAATATTCCACTATTATTGCCATTCCACTAACATTACGTTAGTGTTGTTAACGTTAGTGTGACACCGTTACGTGACATGTTGCGTTACGTGAAATGTTGTGTTACGTGAAATGTGAAATGTGAAATGTGAAATATTGCGTTAAGTGAAATGTTGTGTTACGGGAAATGTTGTGTAACGTGTTACGTGAAATGTTGTGTTACGTGAAATGTTGTGTTACGTGACATGTTGCGTTACGTGAAATGTTGTGTTACGTGAAATGTTGCGTAGCGTGTTATGTGAAATGTTGTTACGTGAAATATTGCGTTACGTGAAATGTTGTGTTACGTGAAATGTTGTGTTACGTGATGTTGTGTTACGTGAAATGTGTTACGTGAAATGTTGTGTAACGTGTTACGTGATGTTGTGTTACGTGAAATGTGTTACGTGAAATGTTGTGTAACGTGTTACGTAAAATGTTGTATTACGTGAAATGTGTTACGTGAAATCTTGTGTTTTTTAAATGTGTGTTACGTGAAATGTGTGTTACGTGAAATGTTGCGTTACGTGAAATCCTGCGTTACGTGAAATCCTGCGTTACGTGAAATCCTGCGTTACGTGAAATGTGAAATGTTGCATTACGTGAAATACTGTATTATGTGAAATGTGTGTTTTCAGTTGTGTTGTTGTATTCTTAAATGTTGCAGTATTTTATTAAATAGTGTTCTGTGATGTGAAATGTTGAGTTTCATTGACTACAGCTCGACATCAATGACAAAAAAAGGAAAGAAAAGCAGTTGGAAAGTAATAAATGTTGTAGTGGCGACCAGCTTTTATTTGGCTATTCTTTGGGACGATACCATTATTTGAATACCATGTTTTATTTGAGAATACAGTCTGTGAGCAAAAGGAATCGCTGGATCGATCAGATCTCAATACATTCCTCCCTGTCGCTACTATGAAGTGAAAGTCCAACTCTCCCTCACTGCTCTGTGGGAAGCAAACTTGTACTTCACTCTTACAGTCAACACTGTGTGGGTGGCAAAGTTGGTCCAGAACTCCATTCTTATACTCTGCAGTCACATTTTATTATGTACACTGATCATTTGTAGCTCTGCTGGAGAGAGCGTGAGGCTCCTGGGCTTACGTTCACATACACTAAGATTAATTAAAGGTGAAAAACGCAATTGTGTTTTCCTAAAGTGCATCTAGCTGCCTCCACACAGCTTTCCACTGACTCTAAATGCATTTTACAGCCTTTAAATATCACTACGCTTCAAACAACACTTGAACTAGCAGAGCCTACATTTAGATGAACAAGCAGGTACTGGTACATGTGTAACCGGTCGTACTTACCTTCTCTGGAGAAGCTGGAGGGTTGAATCGGCCGGCGCAGACCAGGGAGGAGTCCGGTTGAGGTTTGCTGTTCTTCACGTCGGGATCGTCGCCCAGAACGATGTGGTCAAACCGACCGAAGAAGTCTCCGTGTCGGCTCGTCTTCAGCTTGAACGTCGCGCCGGCTGAGCTGGTGGCCACGGCGATGGGGATATTGTGCTTCTGTAGATGCTGCACCAGTTTCTCCACACCTAGAGGAACACATGTTGCAAAATGAGACTGAAGGTTAGACTAATATATGACTGTAGAAGGCTAAAAATCCCTGTTTATACGGAGCTCCACAGGGCCATTCCATACCAACTCACCATGAGCTCCCGGTTCAGGTCATGGATTTTCTTGAAAACATTCATTTGAAAAACTCCAAATACTTTACTATAGATATATAGATAGATAGAGATAGACATATATATATTTTGAGAGCTTTACTTTTATGGGAGTAATTTAAGTTTCTGCAAAGCAGAATCGGTTTTATTTGCCAAGTACACACACACAAGGGATTTGACTGCAGCTTTTATGCATCTCTCTACTTACACAGAAATATAAATAACAGCTATAGGGACAAGGACAACAAAGCTGGACAAATAAAGGTGAGGAATAGACAAAAGGTGGATGAATAAATATTATACAAATATATATAAAAAGCACCAATGACCAACAATAAAATAAGAAATAAACAAGCATTTCTTTCACTTGTAAAATAGTGGACAAAGCCATAGAAAAATGAACTATGAAATATTAAATCTCACTATCACATCAAACTGCTTAATGATGAAAATAATTATGATTGCACTCTTTTATATACTTCTGGGTATGTTGCAAACCATTTTGGAATAATCCTCCCAAACCCGTTTCAGGTGGGATTAGCCAGATGTTACGAGTTGATGAGGTCTGAAATTTGCTCAGAAAAGTGGGAAATTGCAAAATAATATGTGTACTGAGCTAAGGAACCGAATATTTTGATCACAGTAGTGATCATAGTATGCAACACACCATGCCATTACAAGCTGGAACTTGCAAATTTCCTGAACCAATGAAAAACAGGGTCCACAGTAGTACAAATATGTACATATGAAATAAAACCACTGAATGTAATATTACAGCATGTGAAAAAGTACAAAAAAAAAAAAAAGATTAAATGTTGAAGGAGTAATACAACATATTTTTTGTATATATCTGCCATAAATATTAACCTGTTCCCTTCAAAAAGTTTCAAGGAAATTAAGATAATCCTTCTTGGGAAGTATACAGTCAAAATATCTTAAAGGTCCCATATTGTAAAAAGTGAGATTGTCATGTCTGTTATATTATAAAGCAGGTTTAAGTGCTACATAAATACTGTGAAAGTATCAAAACGCTCAATATATGGAGAAACACACACAGCCCGTATTCAGAAACTGTGCGTTTGAAACAAGCTGTCAGGATTTCTGTACATTTGTGATGTCACAAATCTACAATATTTAGACCATTACACAGTTTTAAACGTAAACATTCTTATTGTGTCACAGTTTATTTCCGGTTGCAGTGTAGGTGAATGACATCAGCTGACAGGAAGTAAACATGGACCCAAACTGTTGCATAGCAACGCAATTCTGTGGCAATTCCGTTGAAATTAGCTAAAACGGAGCGTTTCGGACAGAGGATAAATACAGGCGTATTCAGGCAGACAGTATGAGGAAAATAATGTGTTTTTTTTTACATTACAGCATGTAAACATGTTCTAGTAGAAACACAAAATATAAGTATGAACCTGACAATTAGCATAATAAGGGACCTTTAAAAAGTAAATACTTAGCAAGATATGTGGCACCTTTTTTTATGCAGGACCAAAATAACCAAAATTTGGCTGCAAGAAAGTGAAAACTAGTGGAGATTAAAGATTCTTCATTTGAGTAAAAAACTTTTTTTTTTAATAATTTGATTACATTCAGCAACAACTATTCACATGAATACATGTTGCGAATGATCCTTCGGCTTTCTGGGATGTTCCGTACAAATTTCAACCCAACCGGTGAAGCCGAGAATACACAAACTTCCAAAAGTATTTGGAGTAGAGCTATAGGATTTTACAAGGTCCCATGAATTTAACACATGATTCTTTTCACATGAAAATCCACGACATGATCTGGGAGCTCACGGTGAGTCGGTATGGAACGGCCCCACAGCTACTGAATATGTTTTTCTTATCAATGGTTCAATGGTGAGCCGAGAGCAGAGCGGAGTTGTGGGAGGATTTTAATCTACAGCTTCAAGGATGACGGTCTATAAAGATGTAATAAAAACTCCCTCAAGGAACACGCTCCGGTTAGGTGAAGAGAACATGGACACTGAACACTTATATACCCTGTAAACGCTGCCGCTCCATGCTTCACCACATATCACAGCTGCATCCTAATTCTGAATCATATAAAAGTCCACGGCAGGTAAATGTTTTATTAAACTGGACCAATACAAAGGTGTAAATAATGGAAGCCAGGCAATAACTCCACTGTTTGTCCTGGGAAGAGCACTCACACTTGCCTTTAACGACCGGTCCTGTGAGCAAGACTGTAGACTGAACAGACCACAACAGTGGCAGAAAGTTCTGAAGAGAAACCAATAGAGCATGTCCACAATAGAGAGCTTCTTTAAAAAGGCGGTTGCTAACAAGTGGCTAAATGAGACTACAAAACGTCATCACGCCGACTCGTCCTCCTTTACAGCCTCACTGTGTATATACTGGTAATAATGGGCCATTGTAGAAAGTTATATTGTCATGAACTGGTTGCCAGTTGTCCATCATGCGTTTAAAAGGAAATGTCTGAACTGGTTGCCAGTTGTCCATCATGCGTTTAAAGGGAAATGTCACTAATAGTTCTGTTCTCAGGTATCAAATACGGCAAGGTAAATCAAGCATACCTGGCATGAGTTCGGCAGAGGCAAAGATACGTTCTTGTATTTGTCTTGTTTCAGCGAGGAGCTCCTCGGCCGTCATCGGAAGCTCCAGAGCGTCCCGGATCGTCTGGGCAGCAGTCAGAGCGTTTTTACCCATCACTGACGCCTTCACGTCCCAAGTGTACCGCTTCCCAAAGCGGTCGCACACTTCCTGGAAGGACACAGTGTACAGCCGCTCTGTGTCTAAAAAAATGAGAAAATACAAAAATGAATACCTTTCAGACCTTTAAGATTGCATATGAATGTTACCTTTGGGGCACAAATCTATTTTAGCTTATTTCAGAAAATGACTTTAAACAGCGGGCTGTGACCGCAAACTGTAGCCTCAGTCAAAAGAAAATGTAATTGTGTATATTAAAAACAAATGTAGCCATTAATTACTTGATAAAATGTGACATAAAGTGATATTTCTGTTTTAATTTGCTTCTTTTTATTATTTACATTTACTCAATAAATAAATAAATATGTCATTAAATGCAGCAAAAATAATATTAAAAATAAATGTAGCCATTAATTACTTGATAAAATGTAATTATTATGTTATTAGTTATTACATACTATAAAAAGTGCAGCATTCAACATTAGGCTATTTCTGACCAGACAATAGCAGAACAAATACATGATCAAGGTTAAAAGCTGCACATCATTTAAAATATGAGGTCATTTGGGACGTGATCCATGTTTAAACTAGTGAGTAGATACACGTGTTTAATTCGGCACATGTCTGATTAATGAACTTTAAACCTAAAGTCTGTAAAACATCAACTTTCACATGTTGGTCTCCTGTAGCAGAAGCCTCTTATGAGGGTAACCAGGTTAAACAATAGCAAATATCTACGGTTATATACATATAGTATTTTAGATGTATGCCGAATTCACCCGTAGGTTATTAATAAAACGCCCATTAAGTCATAATGCTCGGTGTGACGCGTTATTTCAACCGTGTGCAAAGACATCATAAACTTCTACTTTTTTCTATGGAGTTCGGCGTGACAACTCTTCACCACTCACGATTACGAGCTCAAAAGTGAATGAATGCGTTTCTCTATCAACGCAGCTTTAACGTAGGTGTAACCTACACACAAACTGCAAGATATGACACAAATAATACGTTTCAGGACCTAATAACAATCCATCCATGTCGAAAATTACATGGCTCACGGGTTGGTAGGTACTTGGCGCAGACATATTTGACTGTGGACTTACTTCCGTGTGGAATAATGAAGGGAGAGGGGCAGACAAAAAGTAACCCGGTGTATGTGTTCTATCATAAAAAAGGCTGCTAATAGTCCGAAAATAGACCTAAAGATGGTTTATACACGTTTTTTACTAAACCGGTCCAGAAAAATAACCACGAATGACATATTTTAGTGTGAAATCGAGCTTCAAGCTGCTCAGGGATGCTTTTTAGTCGTCCCCCCAAATGAAGCCCACACTGAATTCCTGCCTCATTTTTATTTATAAACTTCTTCTCTTGTTTTGTCTTGTTTTGTTTGTTTTGTCTTGTTTTGTTTGTTTGTTTGTGTCCAGAAACATCCTGAAGTCGTCACCTTAATGTGCAATTTCCACTTTGTAAGTACTCAGTACTCAGTTTATTCACAACACAGTGAAGATAAATAAATATGTCATTAAATGCAGCAAAAATAGTGTTAAAAATAAATGTAGCCATTAATTACTTGATAAAATGTGACAGAAAGTGATATTTCTGTTTTAATTTGCTTCTTTTTTATTTATCTTTTTATTAATTCTCTTATTTATTTACTCTTCTGTTTAATTATCCCTTTTATTTATGATGTATAAAGAAAACAATACAGAAATAAATAGATAAATGCAAAAATACAGAAATAAATACATACATTAAAAATAAATATAAAATAAATGCAAAAATACTAAATAAATGCAAAACTATATATATATATATATATATAGATTGATAGATCTATATA
>CAKALU010041844.1:59441-118921 GCA_916700995.1 Hozukius guyotensis
ATAAATGCAAAAATACAGAAATGAATACATACATTAAAAATAAATATAAAATAAATGCAAAAATACTAAATAAATGCAAAACTATATATATATATATATATATATATAGATTGATAGATCTATATATATATTAAGGCGTTGCAACTGATTCAGGGCTGAATGGGAACTTTGTTGCATGCCATCTGTCATCTCTTTCTACCCTTTTTGTCGACTCTAATGGCTAATAAAAACATTAAATCCTTTAATAGACATTTATTAGCCACATGACCATAAAGACTGGTATGAAATTAAACAATAGAGATCACGATATCCTGACTTTTAGAAGTTGCAAAAACACTGGATCCTACATTTCCCATGATGCAACTCAATTGCATATTGTCATTAGACTCCCCTCCTTGTAAAAGCCCATATCTTTTCAAACTCCATACCTTTCTATAATACATTCGTAATCTACAAGCCCCAGCTATGATGACATCACCATGACATCATCAGGGTTATTTTCCCAGACTTGACAAAGGTCCTCCACGGCCACAGAAGTGTTTTCACAGGCTGAGTTACACTAAGTAAACTTACTTTTATGTGAATATCCACAACTTTTAAATAAGACACACAACTTCTCAGATGCCGCTCTCCTACACGCTGAATAACAAATGTTTTTTATGAAGTTAAAATTTCGCGTACATCTACATCTCCATCCTCCAGAGTGTGTCACAGAGACGGGCCGCGGCAAATTACTGACAAAAAGGCTGTTCACTGCATTGTTAGCAGCGCTGCCACATTTTTCTGAATAATTGGAAGCTCCATGTTAACAGAGTTTGTCTTGTTAGTGTGAAAATGTCAGGGGAATGAGAGAACCCTGTAACCTGGACAATCTAATGAGTTTATGGATTTCAGGTCTAATTGGGGGACGGTGAGAGTGAGATGGAGGCTCCGGTTCCGTCGAGTGTGCTTTGTGCCAAATTGCGTAGTTTAGGGAATTGCTCAGACTCAGCTCGGAACACTAAGTAGGTGCAGGAACCATGTGTCTTACTAAGGAAAAGTACTATTGTTTTGTGTAAAAAACTCTGACAAAAAGTATTTTTTATTTTCGTTCCAGCAGGATCGTGGTTGCAGAGGAAACGGCAGTAGAAGAGAGCCTGATGATGCCTCCAATCCCACAAATCAACACAACTACAAAAAGATGACAGTCTGGGAGAAGTAGCAGGAGATTGCTATGAAGCTAGCCCGGAGCGACTCTTTGCTGTCTCGCTGAAACACCCGTGTCTGTAGATATAAATAGTGGAGTGGTAAAAATCACAGCCAGGAAACACAGTTAGTTAGTTTTCACATCTCCCTCTGGAGTGCTGCGGAGAGACACTGTTACAATTAAACTGGGAGATGCTGCTAGTCACAGCTTTATGTCTGCTGCCTAATTATTACACCGAGATCCATATATAAACACCGCTCCGGCTTTTCATTACAGTTCAGACGGCAACCAGTGTAGCCCGTCTTTGATGTGATGATAACACACATTTTAATGTAGAAATGATCAAGACACTGATTGGCTCAACTCAGCCATAAATCCCCCTTTTATATTTCCCTCGCTTTGTCCACAATGACATCCATGCTATGCATTTTGTACATAATTCTGCAAAAATGATTGTCTGCTAACCCTTTGTTCCTTCACGCTGTGACAGTTTTTGTCTGTGTTAAAATACTACCCGTACCTAGATCAGTTAAAATAATGAAGATGGTATTTTTAACACAAAGCCCCTCGTCAAGATGGGGATACAATATCATATAATAAAGCAGAACCCATGAGGGATAATTCTGGTTTATGTTTCTATGAATGTGGCTATTCACAACATACCACGGCAACTTTAAAGGTCCCATATCATGCTCATTTTCAGGTGCATACTTTTTTTTTTTGTGTTTCTTCTAGAACATGTTTACATGCTGTATTGTTAAAAAAAACTTTATTTTCCTCATACTGTCTGCTTGAATTTACCTGTATTTACCCTCTGAAATGCCTCATTTTAGTGCATTTCAACGGAATTGTAACAGACTTGCAACAGAATTGCGTTGCCTACAACAGCTTGGGTCCATGTTTACTTCCTGTCAACTGATGTTATTCACATACACTGCAACAGGAAATAAACACATTTAGAATGTTTATGTTTAAAACCGTGTAACGGTCTAAATATTGTATATTTGTGACATCACAAATGGACAGAAATCCTAACGGCTTGTTTCAAACGCACAATTTCTGAATATGTGTATTTCTCCGTATATTGATCATTTTGATAGTTTAACAGTATTTACATAGCACTTAAAGCTGTTTTATAATGTAAAAGACAAGAAAATCTCACCTTTTACAATATGGGACCTTTAAAGCTGGTGGCTCGTGAGGCCCCCCTGGTATTCAGGGCCCGTGCATTAAGGAGCAATTGTCTCCACCGCTGCTGCAGAGATTCAGGGAACCGAGGACTCACGCAAAACAACGTTGAGTCATGTCAAAAACTCATCTCTGAGTCTGACCCAAAGTGTCAATTATGAGTAACTGCGTAGAGACCTACATCCGACTGGTTTTCTTTTCACCGTGGCAGCTCTTTCTTCAAGATCTGGGTGGCTCATAGACATCCTGACATCCTGTATTCCCATAGCACCCTCCACACACCCCGAGGGACACGATCTGAGCCTTCTTCAAGTCACAAAACAACATGTAGACTGAACTCCTAACTCCCAGTCCACTGGGGGCCCGACTGCATCCATTAAAGGTCCCATATTATGCTCATTTTCAGGTTCATACTTGTATTTTGTGTTTCTACTAGAACATGTTTCCCTCTCTTAATGTTAAAAAAAACAACTTTATTTTCCTCATACTGTCGGCCTGAATAGGCCTGTATTCACCCTCTGTCGGAAACGCTCCGTTTTAGCGCATTTTGACGGAATTGCAACAGGATTGCGTTTCTAGGCAACAGCTTGGGTCCATGTGTACTTCCTGTCAGCTGATGTCATTCACATCCACTGCAACCAGGAATAAACTGGGACACGTTTAGAATGTTTATGTTTAAAACTGCGTAAAGGGTCTAAATAATGTAGATTTGTGACATCACAAATGGACAGAAATCCTGACAGCTTGTTTCAAATGCAGAGTTTCTGAATACGGGCTGTGTGTATTTCCCTGTGGATTGAGTGTTTCAATACTAACACAGTATTTATATAGGACTTAAGCCTGCTTTATAATAAAAAAACGGGAAAATGTCACTTTTTTATAATATGTCCCGTATACAGTTGGATCTAACACTGGTATGGTTCTCTACAGCCCTCTGTGCCAGCACAGAATATTAGCTATCAACGGTATTGGTTTCAACCCCTCAAAAACGTTTATTGGTCAAATATTACTAATTATATCCATTTAGGAAGGTCCTCAGTTAGAATGGAGATGGACTCATCGACCTGCTCGGTAAATGAATTCACTTTGATTTCGGTAGACCGGGATCAATAACTGCATTCTGAGTTATTACTACACCAGCAGCTGATAAATCCCGTCTTCTTACAGTGTGACAAACAGCCAAGGCTGCTCATCCTTTACCGTCGACACCGTGACACCCACAGATGATACAGTCATTTGTAATTCTCCTCCAGTTCATCCCTTTGATTACTAACCGTGACACTTCCACAGGAGGGACGGGCCCTAAAGCAATCAACACACACACACACACACACACACACACACTGCTATTTACATTGTGATGATAAGCTCGTTAACTCTGTGCGGCTGATCGCTATCGCCCCTCAGCTGCGATTCCCCCAGACGACCATTTGTCCTGGGTGAGATATCAGCAATCACCATTTTAAATGAGGAAAGGTGATATGAAAATGCTAATTCGGCAGCTAGGATCAATACTGTTCACCCAGGGGAATAAAGTCAAGCAGAGTACCTGGCGGTGGTGTCCTTGAGCTCTCGGTGAAAGACGTGACATTTCTCCACAAAACAGAGAAACTACCGTTATGTGTGGCAGCTTCCATTAAAGCTGCATCTCAGAGACCTTAAACACTGATTCAGTAAATCAGTGTGGAAGTATGTGAAAGTACATTAAGCAGTAAGTAGTCAAAGCAATAATACGTTTTTCTCCCATTTCTCTGAATTGACTGAGAAAAAAAGTTGTAGTATTATGAGAATAAAGTCATAATATTATAATTGCAAGTGTGATTTTAGAGGGTGAAATCGTGTGAAAATGAGGAACGTGGAGCATCTTGTGAAGTTCTACTTTAGTTTAGGTTTCTCAAATAACCAAGTACTTCATCTTTTGGCTCATCAGCAGCACATTATCATCAGTATCAGGACCTCGAAAAGATCGTGAAAGAAACTGAGTTTATTCTGAAGAAAGAACCACACGGACCTGATGGAGGAAATTAACTCTTTTGTGGAGGAGGAGATGACTATTTTTCTCGTAAAGTTATGACTTTATTCTCGAAATCTCAGATTTTTTCCCCCTCAATGTGGCCTTAAAGGTCCCATATTGTAAAAAATGACATTTTCATGTCTTTTATATTATAAAGCAGGTTTAAGTTCTATATAAATACTGTGAAAGTATCAAAATGCTCAATCCACAGGGAAATACATACAGCCCGTATTCAGAAACTCTGCATTTGAAACAAGCTGTCAGGATTTCTGTCCATTTGTGATGTCACAAATCTACAATATTTAGACCCTTTACACAGATTTAAACGTAAACATTCTAAACGTGTCCCAGTTTAGTGGGAACGGTCCTCTAAGGGTCGCTCACCCTCATACTCAGGAAAGAGACGTGCAACGGGGAATGAACAACTTCGTTTTTTTAGCTATTAGGGGGGCTAACGAACCGGAGCTGATCCCAGCTGACATTGGTTCGAGAGGCGGGGTACACCCTGGACAGGTCAATCACAGGGCTGACACATAGAGACGGACAACCATTCACGCTCACATTCACACCAACGGGACAATCAGAGTCACCTATTAACCAAACCTGCATGTCTTTGGACTGTGGGAGGAAACCTGAGCACCCGGAGAAAACCCACGCTAACTAAAGACCAGAGACCGCCTACTAAGTAAGCCTGAATAAAGTGATATTTACCACCACCACCACCCTTATTTTACTGCGTTGGACCAAATTACTCCGAGAGAGGCTGTAAGCACTTGAGGCTGAAGTGTTTGTGAAGTGGCTTCCCCTCGCTAATGATAATGGTAATTATGGCGCTTATTTGGAGGCATCTCCATTTTCAATTAGAAGGTTGATTACAGGAAGAGGGAGTTTATCTGAAGCGGTATCACACGACTAGAAATTGTATCAGATTTTATAAATATTTTAAAAAGACACATTTATGTTTTAGTTTATTTTGCCAATTCAATGTGCACCGAATGCAGTGAATTATCCCATCTCATAGCAATCCCCTTTTTTCTCATTAACCTTTTAGTCACCCCCGGCCCGGGGCGCCTTATTATTACTTGACGCCCCGGGGCTACGGACGTTTTGGAGGCGCTTCACTCCCTTCACAATATACCACGGCAACTTTAATTCAGAACCCCAACCGTCAACGGACAGCCCCCCCTGATCCGTAAACAGAATATGAAAGTCATCAATATAAGACAACACGTCAACTATATGTCAAGACAAAGCTAGGTTATTGAGCCACGTAGGCCTGTGTGCAACATGAGGAGATCAGTCTTTTCAATTAAAAACCTGCAGACGTCACAGGCTGAATACGAGACATATTGTTAAAAATAAATTTTTACATTTATTTTTTAAAGCACATGTTGACTGCATCAGTTGAATTGTGGTGGAAATATAAAATACGACATGAGTCAATATTCTCTAATAATTGCAAACGTTATAGCAGACAGCAATATAATTAAAAGGGAAAAGTGGGCATTCAGAAATGCAACCAACAACGGTCCTTTTTTGAACTTTTTTTCAAAGACACAGACGGAGACGAGTAGAGAGAGAAAGACTTTGCAAAGTCAAACTTCTCCTTGAACTCTTGGTATGACACATAGGGAACATTGGTGTAGAGGAGAAACCGTCATCTCCTTTATGAATGAGTTGGATGGAGGGAGTTGGGAATAAGCCGATGGGTGGTACCACCGATAATCCTGCTGCCTAGTCCAATATGAATTGAAATATTAATTGAACAGAACAGGTAACACGATGCTGTGCGACTTCTTGTCATTGTTCTCAGTCATCCTCCGGTACCATAAGTGAGTATTTCACTTTATTTTCCATGCTACGGCTATTCATTAAAATCTACAGCAGAATTCTGTTCCTGTGAGGTCACCGGTGCAAAGTCTAGCCGGGTCACGCTAAGATGAAAACTGTGAGACTGTGAGTCTATATTTGTCTTTTTCATATATTTGTTTTTTCTCCTAATCATACTGTCCTCACCAGAAAATGTCTTTGTTCAAAGACTTAAAAACAGCCTGTTTACATTTCCGTGACACGCGACCTCTGGTGACCTTGTGAATAATGACTCCCAGAAGCGAAAGGTGGAAGAAGCCTTCAACACTGGAGACCGTTGTTTGTTGTTTCCTGCCAGCAATAAATGGTGATTTAACCACGTTAACCATCATGATTAGTTGAGTCATCCTGATCACAGTACAAGCTCCATGTGAATGGGATCAGAGAGGACGGGACGTGAGGACAGATCCCGTCTCCAGAGTCCACTGTATTATTCTCACTGTTGATGTGAACTCTTACAGCACCCTGATTCTCCTCCTGAGTCTCAGCCGCCACAGAGTAATGAGCAGAAGACATATTCTCACAGTTGTTAAATACATATTTAGCAAAAAGCTCCTTATTTAGTTCAGGACTTGTTGGGGCTGCTCTGTGCCCTGTGAGATGTGCACAAGTATTGCCTTGTTGGCTGAGAAGGCTACCGGAGGGTGCCGACATGAGATAATTAGACGTGTGTGGTTAACGTGATTATTTCCTTAGAAAGAAAATGTAAAAACGAAAAGAAAGAGACGGCAGAGATTCAGTGGTGGGAGGTGTAAAGTTTTGCACCATTGGCAACAGACACCACCTCATTAACAGAGACTTTAAGAACAGGACAGCCCTAAAGATCTTTCTTTTGCCTTCTTCTTTTTTCGTCTCTCATTGACTCTGAGCCCAGCTCGGTGTGCCCCGTTCATTCAAAACTTAGCTGAACCCCCTGAGCCCTACAGAGCGCGCTGAAAGCCGACATCGAGCACTCCTAAAGGTCCAGACGCACCAACCCGTCATCAAAAGAACTAGCGCCGACGAAGGCCGACGTTTGAGTCGCCTCACGACGCTTTTGTTTTGGCCAAAAAGTTGCACTTGAACGCACCACAATGACGAGAGTACGAGACTACCACATAGGTTGCATGCTAAAACCTTAAAGGGGACATATCGTGCTCATTGTCAGGTTCATGTTTGTATTTTGGGTTTCTAGTAGAACATGTTTACATGCTTTAATGTTCAAAATACACATTATTTTTCTCATACTGTCTGCCTGAATATACCTGTATTCACGCTCTGTCTGAAACGCTCCGTTTTAGTACATTTCAACGGATTGGCAACGGAATTGCGTTGCTAGGCAACAGTTTGGGTCCATGTTTACTTCCTGTCAGCTGATGTCATTTACATACACTGCAACGGGAAATAAACTGGGATACATTTAGTATGTTTACGTTTAAAACTGTTAAAATGGTCTAAATATTGTAGATTTGTGGATGGACAGAAATCCTAACGGCTTGTTTCAAACGCACAGTTTCGGAATACGGGCTGTGTGTATTTCTCCATGGATTGAGTGTTTTGATACTTTCACAGTATATATACTGTATATCACTTAAACCTGCTTTATAATATAAAAAACATCTCACTTTTTACAATATGGGACCTTTAAGTTTGTTCTGAGGTTGGTGCTAGAGGAAAGGGCGTGTGGGTCCATGCGTCCAAAGGGATAAACCACTAAGGGTGGTGGCATTTAAAATAGAAAATATGAGAAACGGAAATGAAGGATATAACTATGTAAATTCCAATTGTATGTATGTAACACTAGTAAACAAGTATTTATCACAATCCTCACAATTTCTATAAACTCATGCAAAGAGATAGGGTATGCTTTCTGTTGCACAATTAGCCGTTGCAGTGGCTTTCTTTCGTTTCATTCTTTCATTGTTGGCTCTTTAATTGAAACATTGATTCATTTCTGCCTCGAGAATGCCAAGTATGCCGTGAAAGACGCTGTGAAATCCAGACACTAAACTGCACAGACATATCAATTACTGCAGTAGATCCTCAGTATCTAGATCATTTTTAGTGCTCCATCTTCATTATCTGTGTTGCTCTCAACTTCGTATGAGCATCAGCAGCAGCAGCAGCTTCCCCTCACCTGCTGTACACAGACTCAGTGAAATTGTCTCTTAAGTTGAATGAAATTATATTGTGTTTCTGCTCAAGTGCTAAACAAATGTAACCTGAGATGACCCAGTTTCGAGCAGCCTCAAGTTTGGATGCAGAGATCCATTTAGAGACATACAATATGCACAAAGGCTCGGTGTGTTTACTGAGGGCGCTTTGAAGCTGAGCCTGAACACGTCTGTTGTTCCACCGTTGAGCAGTTAAAAGGAGAAATATACCAGTGCTGTTGCCTCACTTCATCTCCCTACAACATGACTTGTGTCTTTTTTATTGTTGCTGCCCTGCTTTAAAGCTGCAATATTCATGCTTTAAATTCTGCATAAAATACCAATAAACACACAGTTCATTCTACATTACCCAGTCTCTCTCTCTCTCTCTCTCTCTCTCTTTGTGACTCTGTTCATACTTAAACCCTCATTTTCAAACTTATTGGGATGTTTTGTTTGTATCATATCATTTGCAGTGAGTGTGTCAGATGTTCGTAGTTATCAATGCTGATTGTCACAGTGTCATGGTGTTGGAAACCACAAGTGTGTTTGCATTGCATTGTGGGACAACAGTGTCCATCAACAGCACACTCAAAAATCAATTGATTTAATGTCCATGCTAAAGGTGCTTCCACATTACTACAGTATGTACCCTCACAAAAAAGAAGTTTATGCAAGTATGCTATTAGTATACTTTTTTAAAACTTAAAATATGAGCGTAGGCTTTCAGATTACTTTTTGTGTACTTATCAGAGATAAACCTAACAAAATTATACTTAAGTATACTTGGCTTATATCGACAAGTATACAGAAAAGTCCAAATATACTTGGCTTATACCAACAAGTATACAGAAAAGTCTAACTGTACTTGGCAAGCATACAGAAAAGTCCAAGTATACTTGGCTTATACCAACAAGTATACAGAAAAGTCCTAGTATAATTGACTTACACCAACAAGTATACAGAAAAGTGTAAGTGTACTTGACAAGCATACAGAAAATTCCAAGTATACTTGGCTTATACCAACAAGTATACAGCAAAGTCTAATGTACTTGGCAAGTATACAAAGAAGTCCAAGTATACTTGGCTTATACTGAAAAGTATACAGAAAAGTACATTGTTATATAAGTTTACTTAAGAAATCTTACAAGTATACTTGCAGTAAAAACTATTAAACTGTAGTTTACTGAGAGTATACGTTAAAGTGTACTTTCATAAACTAAAAAATGGGCTACAAGTATATAACTAGTAAACTAACAGTATAAATTCACTTGTAGTATAGTTCATATTATAGTTGCAGTACTAAATACAACTTGGATGTAAACTAGTCATGTACTCAAAGTTTACTTCTCTTACATTTTGAGTATACTTAATAGTATACTTTTATAAACCTAAAAGTGGGCCAATTTAGTTCCAAGATGTACTGAAGTAGTACACTTACAAGTATACTACTAGTACATTGATATTAGTATACTTATTACATAAAGTATGAATGGTGTGTTTTTCTGTTCGGCTCTCCTTCCTCAGAAATGTTTTTACCATATTTTAGTCTTTAGCTGTTCAGTTGTACATTCTGTCATACATGGAGGCACAATTTTGTGGCACCCATTTGAAAGATGGAGGAATTAATAAAATATATGAATGGAATAAAATGGTAGTTCAGAGTGTGCCAGCCGGAGGGAGCAGTCAGCCGGAGGGCAACAACCGTTCTCATCGAATCAGATTTATAGAAGACGGTGATGAAACTTGTCCACTAACAAAAGGTTACAAGATTGTAACCCTAGTTCTATAAGCACAGGCGGAGCCCTTTATGGGTAATATCGGGACGTGCCTACAGAATACGTACGTATATAAGGCAGCACATAGCGCTGTCTGCCATCACACACCCTCTTCAACGAGCAGCACAGGAGCGACAGGCCCCCTATAAAGGGCTCCGCCTGTGCCTATAGAACTAGGGTTATAACACTTAGACCTATATTATACCAATACTGACCAATTTCTTCAATCTTTCATCTGGGGACACAGTTTTACAACAGATTATATTGGCAATAGGACTTATAATAAAATAAATAAAATAAATAAAATAAATAAAATAAATAAAATAAAATAAATACTGTAGTTCTAAGTGGAAGCAGGAATATCTATCAACCACACTTTTAAATGAGTGGTTGATATATTAAAAATATATCTAAATGGTCTTATGGTCGCCCTACTTGGCCTTGATATGAATTTATGACGAGCATTGTCCCTGCGTCCTCTACCTTTAACCTGCTGAGGACAACCAGGACTGAAAAGAATGGTGTTCACAATCATGAAAGCTTATGAACAAACCAATTTTGCTTTCAAAGAAAATGTATTTAATGGTTGTCGATGCTGTTTAACAATTCAGCGTCTCTACATGGTTCAAGTCTCACGTGGTGGCTCCCAGATGGAGATGTGTCGGATGTTTTAGTTCATTTGTTTCATGCAGATGTAACCACACTAATGTGTTGATAAATGAGGCTCATTATCTGTATTCCTGTTGTGTGTTTGGGTCACAGTTGCCCCGCATTAACAGTCTGCTGCGCCTCGGCAACATCTTCCTGTTTGATACGGCCCTTGATTTATGTGGCTGTCGTGGCTGACGTGCACTGACCCCTGAGCAGTCCAATAAAATATTCATATCAGTGCGGGACAAAGCCGCAGCCCTCCACCTCCTCCCTGCTATTTACAGAAAACACCGGCGTTCTCCGTAAGTAAATATAAGCGCCGTCCTGTAAAGCGCCTCAGGGTTTAGGATTATAATTGGTGTAAAGCAGGAAATAATGTGTGCCTAATTGGGTGTGACTAACCAGGCCTGTGCATTGTGTTTACAGCAAGAACATATGAGGAACCTTTTCACGAGTCAAGAAGGTCCATCAAGGAACTAGAGAAAATAGGTGTGTTCCTGCTCCTTCCTCCATTATTAAGGATGCTTTCTGGTGGTTCTAAGGTGATAGGTAATCTAACCAAGTAGGTCTGTTGCCTAAACCTAAAGAGATTAACCTGTGATGGGTGATCTGAGAAGTTGTCATTGGAAACTGTTTGGGAAAGGGTAGGCACTTTAAAAAAAATTACTTGGCAGGTGATTGGATGAACCGTCTGTCAATCAAACTCTTGCCGAAGCCAGTCGGGAGAAGAGCGAAAACATGTTCTCCATCACGAAAATCTTTCCGTGTCGTTCTTTGCTCTTCTTTCAATGAAGAAATCCTCTCCCGTTCGGATAGAACTGATGCTATTGCAGCATCTAGCCTCTGCAGGAGCCACCATTGTTGTTTAGGGTTTCAATTTAGGCTCTATTTAACTTTCCTGACTTTTAATGAACACCGTCAGACAGCCGTTGAGTTACAAGTGGATCGTTTCAGTTACTTCCGTAAACCCCAACAGTACATGCGGAAGCAAATTCAACTACCGTTTATAACATAGTATCTGACAGAATCAACAGTCGCCTCTCTGTGTAGTCACACACACCTAAGCCACGCCCCTAGCTGGCACAAATCTAAAGAAATTCTCCCTAGAAGAAAGTGGTGTCCTAGTGCAGAAAGTGGAGAATCGCCAAGACCGACTACATGGCCAGATGTGGTCAAATTAGCATGCGAGGAGATTACTAATTTGGTTAATAAGTCTTCTGGACCAACTAGAACTGTGGTCCAATCAGCAAGTCTGTCTCTCACTGAAGCAGGGGATGGAGGCATCCCATTGGAGGGACAGTTGGTTGGCTTTTTTTAGTAAGGAACTGCACACTGTGTATTTAAAACTGCATCAACAAAACCAAATTATACACGCTTGTAAAAAGAGTTTTGAAGCTATAAAGAAAACAAAAACACAAAGTAAATAATAACATTTTATTGAAAAATGAGACAGAGGAGTGTTGATGGTAACCAGTGCTTCCTCGGCCTCCAGCGAGTCGGGTTTAATATGACAGAAGAGGAATTTACCTCCATTAGACGCGTGTTAAATATCCGTCTCGTTAGGACGGAACAAGTGATGCACTCAGGGCTGGTCACCATCAGTGGAAAATGTAAGAAACTGGCAGACGCAGTAGAGCGAACCAACAGCAGCGGTGTCCAGATGCCAGCCTCACCTGCACCACCCCAAAACAGAACAGATGTCACATGAAATTATCATAGAAGAAGAAAAAGGCAGAAGAGGTGGACTGTCATTTCTTTCTTTTTTTTTGTGTATTTTTGCGTTTCAGACATTTTTATATTGTTACATCATTATTTGATAAATAACTGCCACCGTTCACCAGCATCTGTCTCACAAGACCTGTCTCCGTCTGTAATGTTGCCTCCGTCTGTCAACGCCACATCCATGTTGTGTAACACACAGCGTGCTATAAATAATGTAACTTTCTGAGGGCTGTACTGCGCTGTTCCACCTGACCGGCCCGCTCTCCATCCCCGATAGACAGTTGACAGTATGACAGTTGAGTTGGCCGGGATGAAAGACTCACGGGTAGACCCTGGATAATTTGCCTACACGTGTCACCAGGCAATTTGCACCACTGGTTACCTGGATGATAATGGGGTGAACTTTCGATTCCCATTAGTGAAAGCTTGGATAGAGGGTGCACGCAGCTGCACGTGTACAATATATGGCACCCAAAACCCCCTCGAAAGCTTGCTTGGTTTTTGGCTGGCCTTCTGGTGATGTGGGAGAGACTCATTGGCATGTCAGACTAGACTTGAGCACCCTGCATGAATGGCAGAACTGACCGAACTACCTAGAAGTATGTTAAAAAGACCCTGTGGAAAACGAAAAAAAAACGGTCCTCTCTCAAAGTTCCATGGTGGAGAGGAGGTCGTGTTGCGCTGGCTCTATCTATCTGACGTGGAGAGGAGGCCGTGTTGCTCTGGCTCTATTAATCTGACGTGGAGAGGAGGTCGTGTTGCGCTGGCTCTATCTATCTGGCGTGGAGAGGAGGTCGTGTTGCGCTGGCTCTATCTATCTGATGTGGAGAGGAGGTCGTGTTGCTCTGGCTCTATCAATCTGGCGTGGAGAGGCGGTTGTGATGCTCTGGCTCTGTCTATCTGGCGTGGAGAGGCGGCCGTGTTGCTCTGGCTCTATCTATCTGGCGTGGAGAGGAGGTCGTGTCGCTCTGGCTCCATCTATCTGGCGTGGGGAGGAGGTTGTGATGCTCTGGCTCTATCTAACTGGCGTGAAAGGGAAGTTGTGTTGCTCTGGCTCTATCTATCTGGCGTGGAAAGGAGGTTGTGTTGCTCTGGCTCAGGTCTCAGAGTGGAAATCTAATTGTTGCATCTCACACTTTATGCAGCTGAAAGCTTTAAAAACTCTTGTCAATTGGACCTTTGAGTTGAGATTATTTCGTCACACAGAGGTGTGTTGAAGTTGAAGAAGAACAATTGTTTTATATTTCTATGTATAAATGGATTAAACAAATGATATATAACATGTTATGAGCTTTAGAGGTTTGGACAGAGTACTGCAAGCTATTTTCCTCTGCTTCCAGTCTCAATGCTAAGCTATGCTAACCATGTCCTGACTCCAAACTTAACACACAGACATGACATTGATATCCATCTAACATTTCACTCTGGGACATAAAGCGAACGAGCTATTCCTTTAATCCATGTCGCTACCAAAGACTTCCTGTCTGGAGCGGCTCCACCGAAGCTAATGGGCGACTTCTTCTGTAAACTCCGAGTGTGTAAAGTCTGAGTGATCACATCCAAAATGAGCTTCATTTCATTGTCGTTGGTAGTTGTGAAGCAGAAAATGTGCACATATCCCACGAAATCACCTTGGATACTGTGAGTGCCAGCTCATTCATTGGCAGTGGAACAGCTCCAGAAAGTGTTGCTTGGTGGCAGAGCTCAGTCTTGGCTCTCTTATTTTTTTTTTTGCCTTAGAGGAGACTTGTTGATATCCGCAAATTACATTTTCCTGAATTCCATTTTAATGATAACAGAGTGTTATGTAAAGCAATCTATTCACACGTTGCCAGACAAAGAAGAACATTTTGGGCTGACTATTCTCTGGTTGCCAGTTTCCCGATCATAAAAGGGATAGTGTTTATCTGCGGGCATGTTGATGAGGGGCCGATGTCATTGTCTTTGATTCCCACAGCTTACCGCGACTGTAGAGTGATTAACAGTCAAAGTCAGCCTGATGTACATCTGCCTCATTAGGCTTCCCAGGGAGAAATGGATCAGTCTTGTAACATTACTTCACATATTTACACTCCAGTAATTAGAAATTACAAAGTGAGATCCTCATCACTGCATCTTTTATCAGTGAGATTAATTGTCTTGTCACAAGCGCATAATATTATTGGCTAAATGGGTAGGGGCCGTGAGGATGGGAAATACAAGCGGTAAAAAAAAATAGCATTTCAATTACACCGTTGTAGTCATTTGACTTGCGGAGAATTTCCATCATTCAAATTCAAAATGATAATTTGGAAACGGGGCACATAAGTCATAGCCACAAGAATACATTTATATATATTTAACTGTACTCTTTTGCATACACTATGACCCCCTTTACACTAGCATTAACATGCAACCTGTATCTGGATACTGAAAACAACCTTGCATGCCTCATAAAAAAAACGAATGCCACCTGTCCATGGCATTGTTGCTCTTGACCGGAGGACGTGGCACGTTTGTTGACTTGCATATTAAGATCAGAATGGAGAAAACCAGAGTGTGTGTTAAAACCAGCTGTAAATGCAAAGGCCTGGATGTCATTCTCCAGATAATAGATGCAAATATTGATCACATGTTGATACCAGGTGGTCTGGTAACTGACAAAAACACCAGAAGAAGAAGAAGAAGAACTCCTGCACACAGGTGTCCGTGTTAGCTTTGGGCACCCCAAACTTTTATCATTTTCACGGACTCTAACCAAGCGGCAATATCAGGTGATGAGTAGTGAAGCCAATGCGGAGGTGCCAAAAACTGCACTTCATCAAACGGCAAATTGAGGCTCCAAAAGCGAGTCAATCCCCCAAAGACCCACGTGTTAAAATGCCCGACTTTACAGCAGAAATAAACATGTTTACAGCCTGGTATTGGTCTCTAATGCTAATTTCCCCGTTCATGACAACAGGATGGGGGGTGAATTTGATTCCGTGAAAATGGCTAAATCCTGGAATACCGGACAGCGCCATTCACTTTTTTTTTTTAATCTACCGATCTGACAGAACACAGTTGTGAATAGCGTTAACATTCATGGGATTGACCTTGTACGATTTGGCCAATAAACTGATTGATTGGTTGAAGAAGTCTGTCCTCCAGATTTATCGGTGAGTGAAATTCAAATGTAAGTATTATTTTATGTATGTCTTGTTCCATGCCGCATCATTGCACGGATCTTTCTTCTTTTGCGTCACCAGTGTACATACACTCTGGAGTCTGGACATATCACAACTGTTTGTAGGACAATGGGCAGCTAGACTACACGGTGCTCCAGTGTGTAGTCATGCATGTTACTGAGAGTAAATGCTTTTAATTTGACACAATTTAGCATAAAACCACACTTGAATAATTTAAGTTTCCAACTCTTGAAGCTTTTCTTCTTTCTACAGGCCATGGAGATAATATGCTGCAAAAGCATATAAACTGTACGGACTTAAAGTAGCTCTTTGTTCCTTTGCAACACCCTCATGTATACAATATAAAATGATTGTATAATGGACCCTTAATGCTTTGCTCTAAATGTGACCCTGGGCGGCCAGGTATAATATTAGGTCATTAAATGTAAAGCATTAGTGCTGCCTTAATTATACACTGTTGACTGTACAGCAGGTACAAAGTGCTCTGTGGTGGATGTGTTGATGAGTTGTCAGAGCACAAAGGATTAACACTGAGATATAATAATAGATTATTATTGCAGCTGCCAACCTCATCATGTTTTCTGTTTGAACATAATTTATATATGTTATAACTCAGAATTACTTTTGGTAATACTGTGTGTTTGATTAAACCACCATAAGTCAACAGTAAAGATTGCAAACAAGGACTTTAGCTTAAATGAAAGGGGTCACCAACTAACAAAGGTAGCCAAAAATCCCATCGCCTGTGCAGACGGCTGGATCGCTTAAATTAGAGGCGTAAGAGTCCACAGCCATGCTAGCAGCTCTGCAGGTTGTTCATACGGAATGACAGAGGTATCCGTGCTCAGAATGAAAAGAAGCGAGCCGTTTTCAGATGCAGCATCCTTTATTCCAAATGGACTTTACTACACGATTCAACCAGCACTTTTATGAAGCATGGCCTACGTAAGTACGGGCAAGAAGCTCAACTGTTCTAGTCTCATAAATGTCATTAATAATGTATCAAAAGTCCTAAGAAATCGAAGTGGTGGAAAGTATTGAAAAATACTGAAACCGGGAAGGTCTTTCTTTCCAAAAGGGTTCTTTGGATGAAAACGGTACTTAATGGAACTCTTAATGTTGGCCCACACTGAAACATTTTTCAAATCTTAATGACGTTATGTTAAATTTAACAGTTTTGTTCCTGTAGTGTGTGGAGAGCAACAATTTGGCCAAAGCAGCCCCCTGCACACTAACAGATTCATTCATCAACAACAAGAGTCCACGCTAAAAAAAAGAGAAATCTCACAAAATATCTCACGATCCAAAGTGACTTTAGTGTATCCAAACATGGCAGAGGACAGCGATTGGTCCTCCATTTCTGAGCTGCATCTTACTACTACTTTCTGCTTTGCGTTTTGCATTAGCTCATGCATTAGCCATTGCATTAGCCCATGCATTGGCTCATGCATTGGCTCATGCATTAGCTCATGCATTGGCTCATGCATTGGCTCATGCATTGGCTCATGCATTGGCTCATGCACTGGCTCATGCATTAGCTCATTCATTGGCTCATTCATTGGCTAATGCATAAGCTCATGCATTAGCCGCGGCCGCCATGACAGCGGTGGTTGTCCCTCCTTCTTCAGTCAGCTTGGTTCCCAATTGGCTATCGTTCTTTCCCACGTGACGGCGTCGGCGGCTGTCCTCGGGGTTCCCTACACACAACAGGATATCCCATCGTAAATATTGAACATGTTTAATATTTACAATTTGTGCGTCCAGGATGGACTTCTGAGCCAATCGAAGGATGTAAAAAACACTCTTAACATACCTCACACCACAGGAAAAAAAATCAGGGCTTTGCTGACGATTGTCTGGAGGAATCGGGGCCCAAAATCGCCTCGATACTCGTGTAGTGTGGACCCGGCATTAGTCCTACGAAGAACCCTTGAAGAAGCCTTTCATCGAAAAAAGGTTCCTCAGAAGAAAATGGTTCTGGGTAGTACCCAGCCTTTCAGCGAGAACCCTTATTTCTAAGTGTACAGTTTTCAGTCTACAACAAGGGCATGTTTGGCCACATGAGTTTGGCCCTGTCTTTGAGTGTTTACTGTGAGGACCCAAAGAGCCTTCAAACTGCTTTCAGTATTGACCCTAATATGTACTCAATCAAACCTCTAGCACATCACATATAGCACAAGTACATATTGTATTGTATAAATGTCTGTCAGGTCCTTTACACCACAGTGCCCACACTATGAATTAAACGTGTTCCTTTTCACTAACAAATCAATCAAATGTCCAACGCTGAACAGAGTCAGACTGAAATCAACAGTATATTTCACATTCTCTGCATGAAATAAAGTGATATATACAGTATATATTCAACCTAAAGACACTCCGTGTTAAGTTATCCTTTGGTCTTTTCCATCAGGATTTAAGAGGAGAAACATTTGAAGCTGTTAATGTGCAGCTCGTGGCCTTGAAGCGGTGCATTGTTTGTCCCGCCCCTCCTCCCCCTCAGTTGGTCTGGCTCCAGCCAGCTCTTGATGAGCTGTCTAACAGCCTGTGGCTGAGGTAAAAGCCACTGTAGGCCCAGAGGAGGCAGCTGATTGCAGCCGGTCAGCTATAAATAAAGCTGCGCGCACCGTGTTACTGTTAGGGGCCATTAAAAAAAGGCTTTATTCCTCCATTTCCTCCATGCTTTCTGCCACCGCTACTGTCTCAAGTCTGTGAACGCCATAACTACAAGTAATCCTGCTCACATTTAAAAGATGAAAAGTGTGATTAAAAAGGGTTTTGAGTTTGTGAATCAAATACAAGACGTGTCTGAGGCTGAAATCACAAGATTAAAGGTGCGATTGATGATGTTGATAACATTCAGCCACTAGATGTCCTCCCTCGTTCCATTTCATTAACTTCACCACAAGTTGTAGCACTGACCGTTAATCTCAGCCATTTATGCATCGGCTGAAGTGGGAACCAAACGTCTGATATCTTCCACAGAGATAAAAAAACCCATTCATTTTGGAGCCGCCAACGTTTTTTTAAATGATTAATTCACAATCATAATATTTTTTTTTTTCAAGAAAAGCCATACATTTATTTGGCACCTTTCTAAAGGCTCTGTGGATGTCCTATTACTTTTAAAGAAATATTCATCTACATCAAAATGTTATCGATAAGACCTTTAAAGTGACTCTGAACAGGGCTGTATATCTTGAGCACACTGAGGTCCTCTGTGACAATTCTGGGAATTTGTTTTGATGAATTAACTTCCAAAATGGAAACTTTTGAAGGCTGATTCTGATATTCTTTATAGTTAATATATCTGTAAATGTGACCAATTTAGGCAAAACAAGTCCGTTAATAACCCCTTAACACTCTGACGACCTGTCGGCGAGTGAAGATACTGGTGTCATATGAACCTAGAAAGCACAAGATACCATTCATGCCATTAAAGAAATAATGAATAATTAGGAATAAGTCGCAAGAGATCGCTGATACTGACTAATACACACGCCAGCGTGAATTACAGAGTAGCCTACTGGCACTTGTTTTTTTCCACTTTAGGCAATGCATCCATACCAACCATGTCCTGCTGCACCTTAAATATAATGTCAGCCATAGGTACATACAATTTAAGGGATAGATAATTGTGTATTTTCTTTGTCTATTGGAGAGCAGTACCTTCTTTTGGTGAGGCCCCTCCTATACAGAGTACAACATCTGTCAGTGAGGAGGAGGAAGATGAAGAGAAAGAGGAGTAGCAGGGCTAAGGGAACTCCTGGTTCTGCTGCTTGATGATCAAAGAAGTTGTGGAGGGAGCAGCCGTAATCTGCGAATCACAGAACTGAAGGGGTAACGTCAGAACAGCCTCAGTGGAGGGAGAGGACTGCAGGCAAACATCCCATCTTCAGCTCTTCCCATTAACTTTTAATCTGGAGTGGTGTGAGACTGTAATGCTGCGTGTTCCGTGCTCCGCTTCTCCTGTGATCTCCTCATAAAAATGTATAATTTCCACTGTCACCGAGGGACGACTAGAGGACAATATTAATGTATTCTGGAGAAATTGGAATGCGCGAAGTGCTCGGAGCGCTGCCCACTCGAGCGAGTACCACACGCACTGTAATCACAGTGCGTATCCCTTCAGGGATAATTCAGCACAATACAAGCTTTTCTGTGCCACGTTTACTTTCTGATAAATCATATTTTCAACAAGCTGCACGGTCCCTTATACACGATCCATCAGCGCTCAGAAGACCGGGGCGCTCTATGGGGAGCGGTGCTTACAGACCAGTCCTGTGGGTAAATAACGGGCCCATTTAAATCAGGCTGAAAGCAATGTCACGAGAAAAAAACGGCATCACAACATGAGGTTCTGGCGGGGCGTTAAAGTATGTAAAGGCTTTGCTGAACTTATTGAATTAAAACAGATAGATCGGCACACCAAGTAGCTCCTGTTAGATATTTCTTTCATCTAGTACCGTTCTGTGTGGAGTTTGCATGTTCTCCCCGTGTTAGCGTGGGTTTTCTCCGGGTGCTCAGGTTTCCTCCCACAGTCCAAAGACATGCAGGTTCATTGTTGACTCTAAAATGTCCCGGAGATGTGAATGGTTGTCTGTCTCTATGTGTCAGCCCTGTGATAGTCTGGAGACCTGTCCAGGGTGTACCCCGCCTTCGCCCAATGTCAGCTGGGATCGGCTCAAGCCCCCCCCCCCGAGACCCTGAATAGGATACAGATAATGGATGGATGTATAGTACCCATCCTATCGGACACTGGATGTCTTTCTTGGCGTTTCTCTTTGCCGATCTTAATGACATGTCAGAAGGTTAACACAAGTGGAGAAGGCGACTTTCTTCCCCTATTGCAATATTTAAAACCAATCTGCTGTCAAAGATAAAAAAATAATCACATCCAGATGTAGACCACCAGCACTCATTAACCTCTCTGCACTTCCTGCAGCTGCACCTAGCAGAGGTCCACCAGTGAAACACCTCTTCCTAACTGGATGCGATGCGAACGAGCGAACAGATGTCCGATTGTTTCAGTTTTTCCCGATGAAGATGTCCTAACACGCTCCGTGCACTGGCTCTATTTATGGGAAGTTTTGCACACCTCCGACCTATTTTCACTGGTCAAAATCAACACTGACAGTTAATCAACATCACTCTCTCTATGTAGTAGAGAGCGACAATGCTCTCCGTTCGCCAGAGTTCGCTCGGTCGCTGTATGTTAGGAAGAGGTGGAAGGCTTTTATACTGCTGCCCTATAGTTTGTATTAACAGCAAAAGACATAAAATGTTTCATACAACTTCAATAGCATGAAAAAAAACAGATTTTTAATTCATTTATTTAGTTAAAGCTAGCCGGTAACGCTGAGAAACCAGTGAGATTTTAAAAAGTATACAACCTAAAAACCCAGCCCAGTGTTGCCAACTCTATTACTATTATATATTCTATATATATAAATCTATTATATTACTATTGTTAGTACTCACAGCTGTCAAGCTAGCAGCTGGTGAAAGATTCCTGTGATGCGCAATGAATGCACGCAGGTGAGCAGTATAGCCCGATGGGCTTATTACAGTCCTGTGACAGCCACAGATACCAGATTTTTCTTTTTTTGTCAGAGCATTTGATTTATTAATTGCCGTCATGATGTAATGAGAAAAAAAGAAAAAAAAGGTGTGAAAATCGGGAGGAAAAACAGAATAAGTGTGACCCCCCGGGAGGGAAACCGGGAGAGCGTTGACAAGTGTGTATGTGGAGCCTAAAAGAGCCGATATATCCAGCTAGTTTTTAATTGTACAGTCAATGTAAGCTTCCCTAAAGCTAATACCCCCAGATATTCTGGTAAAGTCCTTCATTTGAAAAAATAATTTGTGCCCATGAAATAATAACTCATACTCACAAATTAGTCGTTGCCCTTGAATTAATAATTTGTGTGCACAATTGAGTGATTCTTTCTCTTGAATTACCCTTGAAGGTAACATTTTATCACTTTAAAGCAGTTCATAATTCATCATTTAGTAGCTGTTCCTGGAGCTTTTATCATAACTACATTATTATGTATGGTGTGATCTAAACCAGGTTCATTATTGACCTTGGGAAGAGCAGTCTAAAATCAACCTCCATTAACAAGTTGTCTCATAGGAATCTTAACATATACTACCCTTAAAATAATTTAAAGAATTGTTACAAATAAAATGTCACCCTTTCTATTAACAATTCATGTGCTCATATTAATTTTAACAATCTGCTATCCTGTAAAAATACTTTTTAAGTAACTCAAAATATGTAAAGCATATACATGTACCTTACTTCAAACTAATAAGAAAAATAAACTTATTCACATTGACCGCTAGTCGACCACAACTGAGTTTACAGTAGCTGAGGGCTGGTCTCAGGTCAAAATTTGGCACAAATTCATACGGTGATAATTTGCAATAAATACCACAATACTAAAGTATTCGTAAAAAGTTTCAAAGTCTGCGTAAACGTGATGGACACAATATGAGAAAAAAAGACCTTTGCAGATTTATCATTGATCATATCTTTAAAGACATTATAATTGGAAAATGTGGTGTTTGGTATCTTCATAAAAACCCCAAACAATATTTTCTCATAATAAATTTGATACGTTTTCTTTTAAAGGTCTCATATTATAAAAAAGTGAGATTTTCATGTTTTTATTTTTATTATAAAGCAGGCTTAAATCCCATATAAATACTGTGAAAGAATCGAAACGCTCAATCCACAGGGAAATACACACAGCCTGTATTCAGAAACTCTGCATTTGAAACAAGCGGTCAGGATTTCTGTCCATTTGTGATGTCACAAATGTACAATATTTAGACCCTTTACACAGATTTGAACGCAAACATTCTAAATGGGTCCCAGTTTATTCCTGGTTGCAGTGTATGTGAATGACATCAGCTGACAGGAAGTACACATGGACCCAAGCTGTTGCCTAGCAACGCAATTCTGTTGCAATTTCGTCGCAATTCCGTCGAAATGCGCTAAAACGGAGTGTTTAAGACAGAGGGTGAATACAGGCATATTCAGGCCGAACAGTGTGAGGAAAATAAAGGGTTTTTTGAACATTACAGCATGTAAACATGTTCTAGTAGAAACACAAAATGCAAGTATGAACCTGAAAATGAGCACGATATGGGACCTTTAATTTTTTATTCATAAATATAAATACCTTTTTTTGTTGTTTTCTTGAAACCGCCTTCTAATTGGACAAAGAAAAAGGCTATTAAGACACTCCGTATATGTAGGTTTTAATATTTTTGTTTAGTGTGATATACCTCTGGCTCTTTTGTTATTGTTATACTGAATGTGAATTATGTTTAATAAATAAAGAAAGTAGCCAACTAGTGTAAAATAACATGATTCCATGGGTTGGTTTTCCTCCTGTCTTCCACAATTTTTGGAGCTGCCACTGGTGTGCATGCACCTACATGAACGCACATGCACCAATATCTGTTATGGTCATAAGGCTGTGTGATAAATGATATGCACGAGTCCAGTAAACAACATGATGAACATTATGGCAGCCCACCGCTACGAGAGAGCTGTGACTCACTGTTATTAGACAGAGTCTTTGACGATGGCTGTCTCGCTCCCCCGTGAGACAGACAGACAGAGGCAGCTCAGTTAAATGTTGGAAAGTGGAAAATGAGGGCAGAATCTTCCTCCTGCCAGCCAGTCAGTCCTTATCGCAGCCTCTCTCTGAATATTCCTGCAGGCTCTCCAGAGAGCTCTGCTTTCTCCACCGTCTCTCGCTGTGTGTGTTTTTTTTTATTTTTTTTATCACAAATCCACTTTCCTTTATGTAATGTATGTAAATTGTAGGCCATGCAGCAGCTTTGTTTAACTGCTGAATTGGACCTTAAGTAAGCGAAAGTATTTATTTTTAAAACACCACAACAAACGGTGGCGGTGGCGAAACTCATTTAGACACGTTCCGTTAAAGAGCCCCATATTTTACTGTGTTTCCTATAACACATTAATAAAGAGACTTCCTGTGGTCCCCGGCACAGATTATGTGGACTATATTTTCTTCCGCTTTCTGTATCTAAACGCTCCGTGAAAATGAGAATTCTGGAGATATGGGATCCATAATTCAGCTCCAGCTGTTAATTACAACGTGTGTAATGACTTCCTCCGGCCTCTTTTACTCCAGCGCTGCCGTCTCCGCGGAGCTGCAGTGTGTTTTCTGAGGAGGGCTTTGTCCTAGATTCTCCAAAATCAAAGTCAACGGCCACAGCAGCGTAATAACACTGGCAGTCTTTTTAACACTAATACAGTTTTTGTAGTATAAATGGTGAAGGTTTGGATATGGATGGTAGGAACAGGTCCTTACTAATATTTGAGCAAACTCACTGAGCTGCTCCGGTATATATATATGTATATATAAGGGCTGTCAAAGTTAACGTGATAATAACGCGTTAACGCAAATTGTCAGGAAGGAGGTTGAATAACGCTCCAAACTTGCACTAAATCTTGGCGGAAAAACTGTCATGGCCATTTTCAAAGGGGTCCCTTGACCTCTGACCTCCAGATATGTGAATGTAAATGGGTTCTATGGGTACCCACGAGTCTCCCCTTTACAGACATGCCCACTTTATGATAATCACATGCAGTTTGGGGGCAAGTCATAGTCAAGTCAGCACACTGACACACTGACGGCTGTTGAGTTTGCCATGTTATGTTTTGAGCATATTGTTTTATGCTAAATGCAGTACCTGTGAAGGTTTCTGGACAATATTTTTCATTGATTTGTGTTGTTAATTGATATCTAATAATAAATATATACATAAAGCAAGCATATTTGCCCACTCCCATGTTGATAAGAGTATTAAATACATGACAAATCTCTCTGTAAGGTACATTTTGAAAAGATAAAAATGTGTGATAAGTCAGAAAACTTACTAGTCTCATGACTCTGTTTTCTACTAAATGTGTGTTGACAACTTCCACTTGTAGAAATACAGAAGATGGATAGTGGCGGGTTTTTTTTTTTTTTAGTAACCGGTGTTTGATTGTGTGAGGAACGGATTAACCCTGACTAAACACAAATATTTACCGGTGCTGAGCCAATCAGATTTCAACGAAAATGAGGATAAGTCTAACAGTGCGGTCTGACAGGCGCTGGCCCATGCTGGGGTTGTACAAAAAAAAAAGAAAAAGAAAGACCGGCCCGCCGGGAATTCCCGAGCTTCCCGATGGCCAGCCCCTGGGAATACTGCTGCATGTGTGAGAACGGTTGTATGAAGTGTCTCCAGAGGGAGCTGTGTGGAGTCGGAGAAAGTGACTACAAGTTTGAAAGTGAAAAGAATCTGTGGGAGTTAGAAAGACGTGAGTTTACCTGCTCCTCATCTCTGCTTTAGGCTACATTAGGCACTACTAGCATACATCTACATAACTGTGACAGTGTAGGTGTGGTCGGGCATCATCATCAGCAGCTTTCACGCATAAATTGGTACATTTGCCATGGATAAAAATGATGGCCACACTGCACCATTAAAAAAAGAATCATTCACCATTTAGCTACTTTTATTTCGTTGCCCATTAATCCAGATTGTCAGTAGTCAGTATGAAGTGAACACTATGAGCTGATTGTACTCCCCCTGCCATGGAATTCTCCGGCGACAAGGTTTGGTACTATTTGGAAGAGATCAAGGAAATGATCCCTGAACCGCTGCCTGCTACATCCTCTGCCACTGCCAGGTATCTTCAGTGGGGTGCCAGAGATCTGAGCTAAGGGTAGAAAGAAAACTGGATTTTGATTTGACAATGTCGTTACTTGAGAAGGGTGATGCCCAAAATAGAGGGATGGGAGGTCCCAGGAGGTGGTGGGGGAGCTGACCAGCCCGTGCTGTACCTCAGCCGGAAGCTGGCAGAGAGAGAGAGAGAGAGAGAGGTGAGGTACAGCACGGTGGAGAAAGAGTGCTGAGCCAACAAGTGGGCGGACCGCTCCAATGGCAGTGGTTGGTGGTTGGGTTGAGGGGTGGATGTTCCCCTGGTCTAAGCTTGGCAGTGTAGGTGTGGTTGGGCATCAACTGCAGGTGGAGGGAGGGTACCGCCACTCACAGGAAGGTCCATGCACCTGTGAGTTTTTTGGCACTGGTTGTTGATCTGCCATGCGGGCTGCAATAACGTGCTGAAATACCACAATGATGCTGGTTCCAACACACGACTGACACGTGAGCTGGCAGGGATAGACGAGAGAGAGCTGTGCACACAAAGAGGCTCGCTGTTCCAACAGATGTTCCCGTACCGGTCCGTGCGGCAACTTTATTTTATTAGAAGGATTTTTTGGCTGTAAAATAAACATGTATGTACACCTGCCGGTCAGTGTCTGTCTGTTCATCCGAGCCCTCCAGTGACACTCACAATAACAAAACTAGACGGTGCTACATAACTAACAATTGCTTTTGGTCAGTGGAGCACATTTCTGTATCGCTGAACTGGATGTAAAAGATTGTAAAATATATCAAGAAAATATATTTTAGTGGAAATCCGAACGAGTGAGGCTCTGCGTGGCCGACATGTTCCGTACTGTTCCACCAGTGAAGGACCACTCTACCTCTGGTGTTCACATTGTTAACAGGTGCCCTGGAATAGTTTGGTCAGTGTTAAACATCACACAGCCGCAGCGGCTAATTTCCAGTAGAGATTGCTGGTAGAGAGAGACAGGTCATTCCACCACTTTTTATCATTCAAAGTGGTTCAGTGGAGGGAGAGGCGCTTTAGAAACAGACCCGGGCCCCCTCAAATGAAACGAGAACCCGGTGTCAAGTTTAAGTGGGCCAGTTTAAAGTTAAGGTCGACGCAGCACATTGCAGAATTACCTCCTCCTCTCTCGGCAGACAAGCACACGGTTGCCGTGCCCACTTACAAGTTAGCAGGAGGAGAAGCCGGTGAAGCCGAGATCTCCCCCCGGTCCGGGGTAATAAAGGGTCGTGACATTCAGCACTTCCAAGGGCCAGGAGCGCATGAGAGCTCTTTCACTAAAGTGGTAAGACAGATTGAATGCCTGGACGGCCGCGGAGAGAAAAAAAGAGTCAAGTCAGTCATGGAGGACTCCTGGGAGAGGATATTGATTTCATCTTCCCTCCACACATGACTGGAACAAAACACGGTTAGCGATACGTCCAGGAGTCAGAGGATGTAGTAAATATTGTGATCGGAGGGAGGACGAGGTCAGCTAAAACCTTAAAGCATTAATTACTCTGCATTTTCTGAAACACATTGGTTACAAGAAATAGACATTTTCTGCACTCACCAGTAGGGACGCTCCTATCTGATACTCAGTATCGGTCCGAGACTGGACATAATCACTGGATCGGATATCGGGGAAAATTTTTTTATCCATTTCCATCACATACGCCATTCTGTGTCAATTTTCTGTGATTTGTGCTGAAAAAATAGACATGAGAGATTCAAGAGAAAGAAAACGTCACTGGAGTGAACTAATTCATCTCACTCTATTGTCAGAGGTATTATTATTGATTATCTCTATATTGAGGTTGTCCCTGAGGAAAAAGAAGCATCTGCAAAGTCATAAAATCCTAACAATATACACCGGTGGCAACTAAAGCAGTCGGATACAAACCAAACATGGATTTTACAGTGAAAGTCTCAGCTCCCTCCAGCAGCTCATCTCCTCCTTATGTACATATTTTTTGGTATTGTGAATTCTCATGTGCATGGAAAAATGTACTCAATAAATTCAACAACTGCTTCCACTTTCCAGGAAACAAAGGATACCACACACACACACACACACACACATAGAAAATATTGAAAGTGCATGCTGAATTAGGCCTGGATCTATCAGGGGGGCTTCTGCCTTCACTAATCGGGTTATTGAAGGCAGATATGTGCCTGAAAGTTTGCTTGCAAAATGTGGTCATGAGATATTCAAGAGAACATGGACAAATCTTGAGGGAAGGAAAAGTGCAGTTTGAACAAGTGAATGTATCGTACCCTACTGTGAGACTGTTTTGTCTTTGTTCTTGAAAGATTGTGGTGAATATGGAACTAGCAATAATTCAATATTATCAATAATCATTCCTCAGACAGAATGTCTCATGCACCGTTCATAGCTTTACCTACGAAAAGTAATGCACTGTAATTCGTATATAACCAGGAAGTATAAAGAGCGGTGAACGTTGAGTAGGGAGGAGGTTGGAGCGGATGGGTGCGTCAAAAAACACCAGACTTTCCAGCCCGTTCTCATTCCCAGGGCGTTAAATACCGAGACTTTGTCGGAGTTTGGTAATGCCGCACAGACACCCTTTAGCGCCGGTATGAAACGCTCATTAACGAGCCTATAATTTAAACCCATCCTCAACAACGGGAAACGCTTTTGTTGACCAACGCCGATTTGTAACATAACTTCCGTACATAAGTTACGCCACTTCCGGTATTATTTTAAGCCAAATCACGACCTTTTCCTAAACCTAACCAAGTTGTTTTCCTGTGCAGACGGAAGTTTATTTTGATAGCGTAAATTGACACTAGGAAAACACAAAAAAAAAAATGCAGAATAACTTTTTGTAAGATATTCATACGAACCGTTGTAGGATAATACGTTGAGAATATTGGACAATTCTGCAGAACCTTTTGAAAATTCAATGACAATGCTACGATGATGATAATTTGATGATCCTCCTTGAGGATTATGATCTACCCTGGTAGTAGATTGGATCTTCAGATCATGTGCATACAGGATGTTACTTTCTGGTTAAAAGTCCAGTAAAAGACCAAGGAAAAACCACAGAAAAACCCAAGATCTGTTGCAAATACTGAGCTATTAACCTGATGAACAGTGATTGCAGAGGCAGAGTTTTACACGGAATTAAACAATTCCAACCAGCAACGGACTGAACTCACTGCCGGACTAATAGAATAGCTAATAGAATCTGTAACAGCACAGCATCATGAGCGGTGATGCAGTCACTTGCTGTTGCGTGTGCTCAGTGGCGGACTCAGGCTGTCTGAGGGGCGAAACAAATAAAAAGGGGCACCAGCTGCACGTGGTGGGACAACAGCACACAGAAAGTTTTCTAACATCTAAGGCAGCCTTTATGGCACTGCGTCATGTTTTATCTTTGACCATATAGGGGCATCCAAGAAGGCACTTTGGTGGCGTTATTTTCGAACATTGGGGCACCAAAGGAGGAAACCTGAGCACCCGGAGTAAACCCACTCTAACACGGGGAGAACATGCAAACTCCACACAGAACGGTACTAGATGAAAGAAATATCTAGTAGAATTAAAACATATAAATCGTGTAGCACATGTGAGCACAGTATACTCTCAGAGTGATATTCATACGTTCAGGAGTTACTATGCCAACCACCGGCGGGTGCTTAAACTGTCAACGTATGAACCCCTCTGTAAAGCATCAAGTCTACAATCAGTCCGCTTTCTTATGCTGCCAGTTTACAGCAAACATTAGTAATCATATGGAGAGAAATCCATTAGACACAAAGCAGTGACCTCAATCAACAGGCAACGCCGTGCAGTTTGGAGTTTAGAGGTGCCAGGAAGCATTCTGAAAGACGACAGCAGCAGAAGGAAGCAGGTTGGCAGTAAGTGGGTAAATGACTTCACATCATCGCAAACCCTTGAATGCACCGAACATCATAAATTGATGTTATGTAACAGCGAGGAAGTATCTGAAGCTGGATTTTTTTTCCTCCCTTTAATATCTACTTATGTTCCGAGGCTTTTGACTGTGTCTGACGTGTTCTTTTGTGCCGTGTCCCAGCAGAGCCTTTAAAAAGCCTTTCAGAGACGTTTCATTGGAGATCAGTGCCAGCAGAGAGACCACGTCTTGAGTTATAAAAACTGGTCAGGCTGGACTGTTTGGTTACCAGCCGCGACAGCATGTGGCTGGTATTGTCTTCACCGTGTGTGTCATCATGGTGACTACACCTACTGTAGCAGGAAGTACCACAGAGGAGGTTGGAGTACTTTAAGAAGTGTTTGTGACGGTCTGTCTGTTGACACATTTTGTACGTTATTTCATCATTAAATTCACTTCTGTATATGCATATAAACTGTACATGTATATTAAAACGGGAAAAGAGTTAAGTATAACTATCTGTAAAGTTTTGTATACACTGATGATAACGCCTTTTCCAAATTACAAAAAAAAATTCACTTCTTCTGAACATTTTAGCGGGGAAATCAACGGTATAGATTTTGAAATTTGGTAGTTTTTATGAAAACTAATTGAGGTTTGAGAGTTGAGAAGCTCCATAAACTGGTGTGAAAAGAAATACCGGACTTTTGCCCAGGAGATCGGCGTTTGTGTCCCGTGTGAAACCAGAAGTGATTTATTTGTCATGTAACTTGCGGACTTAAGTAAGTTAATTTAACCCAAACCACCATCTTTTCCTAGACCTAACTAAGTAGTTTTGTTGCCTAGGGCTGACCCATAAGCTTCAACCAACTTTTTAATCTTTTTTATTTTTTCTAAGTATGTAATAATAATATATAAATCCCAAAATAGCCCATGAAATAAGGAATGATCCGAAATCGCGAAGCTTCGAATATTTCTCAGTGAAACTTTCCAAGCCCAAAAATATTCGGGACAGCCCCTATTGTTGCCTAAACCTAACCAAGTTGTTACCTGTGAAGACGGACGTTTATTTTGAAAAGACTGTCTGCATGTAACAAAGGTAAATTGACACGTGTTGCCCGACATTCGTAGGAAAACAAATTAAATTTTTGTAAGATATCATACGAACCGTTGTGTGAGGAAACGTTGTAAACTGTTAGCCATGGTGGCTTCTAGACGCTGATGCTGTTGCATAGCAGCGATGTTCTCACGACTTAACCACTTGAGCGCCAAGCCTATCGCGTTCCATTTGAAAGGCAGCACATAGCACTCTGTCATATATATCCTCTGTGGAGGGATTATATTCTAAACTCGAGGAAACATTAGTCACAGCTAGTGATGAGGTGAATTTGTGTCGTGAACCTTAACAAACAGCAGATACTGCTCACTTTACTGTATTCTAAATGTATCTGCCAGTCTGTATTATCCTCACTGCTGTCTGGGGATTTGCTGCCATGTTTTGCGGCGTCTGTTATTTGAGACCGTCATCCATCCATCCATCCATCCATGGATTGTTTATGCATGTTCTGTGTGTGTATTGTGGAGGAGGCTACAACCTGTATTTCATCGTGCAAACCTGCATCGTATAATGCAACACAGCTGAACCGTGGACCTTGAATAGGGCTCTGGCGAGACAGAAGTGATGGAGTCAGCAGTGTGTTCATCATGTGTGTGGGTCCTTTAGCTGCCAGCCCAGTATAGCATCTGATCCCTGTGACTGCTTCACTCTGTTTCACCTTGTTTACTGCAGAAATAAACAGGCATTCCTGTCTGCCAAGGCCCCCCCCCCCCTACACCGATGCCATCATATTTACACAAAACAATCGCTGTGTTTCCATTTCAGCACGGCGTGTCACATGTCAGGTCTGGCTTTCAGTGTCGATATACGGTGACGACGAAGGGGGGGGAAAAGTGCCAGTGGTTGCAGAAGTTCCCGTCGAGGAGGAGACAGGAAGTGTTCTAGGTGGGGAAAAATAAAGCCAATCCACAGCCATTTACTGCGTAAAAGATGATGGATATGATTTGTGTATCCATCTGCATTATTTTTGTTGTGGAAGGATCGTAGTGTATTATAATTCCCATTGTTTTAATACATTATAATCCTTTTCTAATGAATTATAATGTGATTATAAGTTAATCTAAGTGGTCATTGGGTGCTTTAAAGGTCACTTATCATGCTAACTTTCAGGTTCATACTTGTATTTTGTGTTTCTACTAGAGCATGTTTACATGCTTTAATTACTCCCTCGGTCTGAAAAAAAGTGGTATCGGTGCATCCCTCGCTTTAATGTTCAAAAAATCCTTTTATTTTCTTCATACTGTCTGCCTGAATATACCTGTATTCACCTTCTGACGGAAATGTTTAAGCACATTTCAAAGGAATTAAAATAACCAATGAAACCAAATAGTGCGCAAATTGTTAGGTTTTGTTTGTTTGGACCCCAAAGCAGAGACTGACGCAGGTAGGTCAAAAAATAAAAGAGTTTATTAAACAAATGAGCAGGCAGTGGCGGCAGGGAGCTGGCTGGCTCGTAGAATAATCACCGGCGAGGAGAGATTGGATTCCCAGAGATGACACGAGGGCTGAGCACATGGAAAAAACTCAGTCACTGAAGACACTGTGATTAAGTACAAAAAACCCCCGAGCAACACGAGAAAACTGCAAACTGGCAGCTAAACACTGCTAAGAAACTTCAAAAACACTGAAAGAAAGTACACCGAGCACAATCCAACGAGACAGAATTATGTGGCAGAGTAGTGGTAGCAGGCTGATGAGCTGAGTGGAAGCAGGTGTGCCTCGTCTGCTGCCGTGGGAGGAGCCAGCCTCAGCATATTTTACTAATAATTTATGGATATTTTCCCACACATTTTACTAATAATTTCCAGATACATTTTTTGGATATTTTTCACCTATTTCTGAATGTTTTTTCATGCTTTTTGCCTCTTTACAAATAGATGTTTTTTTAGTTTAGTTTTCACATATTTTACTGCAATTTTGTGGATATTTTTCAGACAATTTTCACATGTTTTTCAGCCAATTTTTACATGTTTTTCGAATATTTATTTATACTTTTTTTCACATATTTTACTAATAATTTTCCATCATTTTCTTTTTTTTTTGATATTTTTCACTAACAAAATTTTACTGACAAATAGATGTTTTTTTTTCCCATATTTTACTAATATCTTTCAGCCATTTTTGGGACATTTTTCAATATTTTTTGACATATTTTACTAATAATTTATGGATATTTTCCCACACATTTTACTAATAATTTTCTGAAATTTTTCGGATATTTTTCACATATTTCTGAAGGTTTTTTCATGCTTTTAGCCTCTTTACAAATAGATATTTTATTTTGTTTACATTTCACATATTTACAGCCACTGGTGTTATGAATAACAGGGATTCTCTGAAAGTTACATATAGAACCTTTAAGGGTTTTTACGTACTCAGTGTTAACAGAAAATCCTTGGCCTATATATAAATAAATATATATTTTTATTTTATCAGTGTGTACAGTATGTCAGCATTTGTCTTTTGGAGAGAGAAACATATGGATTGTAGGCGCTGGCATCCCACATGAAACCCGAGGCTTTGCACCGGCATCCAGCCCTGAACGAATCCCTCCGAGATGGAGCCCAAACATGTGAGAGCTGAAGCTCATCCCTCATTATCGATACGCAGAAGGCCCCGCAGGCCCCCTGTTCACGCCGCCCTGTGATTCCTCACTGTCACTTTTTTCTTTATGTTTGCTATTTGCATGATACGCCGGGGACATGAGCCCTCACACTTGTCTTCTGCTGCAGGAATAACACGTCTCTCTATGTACACGGACATGTTAGTGTAACAATGAGCAAGAAATGGCAAACAGGAGTCCGCTGACTGTTTACATTGGGGGTAATTAAGGGAGGCCGTTCCGCGTAGTTTGCATAAATTAGCGATCATCGCTCACCGGGATTTGTTCATGTTCAATGGGAGGGGAGAAAAAACTTCCTCGGCAGCGTTTTCTTTGACAAAATCAAAGCGCATGCAGCAATGATTACTAAAACATCAATAATAGTTTAAAGAGCACATTCCCCTCTTTAATTAGCATGCTAGTGTCACCTTTTTTTCCTCCGACTCAATAGCGTGACTGTGTGCATACAGATCATGTGAAGCTCTCTCAGCTAATGAGAGCATTAGGCGTCGCAATTAAAAGCTCCAGATCTGTTCGTACATTATCGTATATGATCGGGGCCCCCCCCCGGCTGATTAGAGCCGTGATCACGGAGCACACAGTTGAACCGTACGCTGCTGACTGTGACCTCGCTGACCGGTCACGCAGCGGATGAAGTTAATTGAATGAGGTTAATGGGTAAATATGTATATTCAGCCACTTGACCAAAGCGCGGAGACATTTTGGTGTGAAGTGTCTCACACATACAGAGCTGCAGGAGGCATTATTGGCACGACTTTGAGTAAATCAGAGAGGAAACGATCATTACAGAAATGGTGATTACACCAGAATCAACAATAAATGCAAATGTCAGCATTATGTAAATATCAACAGTGGTACCAAATTTGGTTAGTTAGTGTTACGCCCCGGCCTTGGGCAGCCCGATTGGGGCTGACAACACTCCAACACTGACCCAAAGGATTTATTAACAGAGAAATACAGACAAAAATCATAAGCTGAGAGGCAGCAGAACCAGCAGTCCCCACACCAGAAGCCTCTTGCTTCTGCTGCTGGCACAGGAGCTTTTAAGCACTTCCCTTCCCGACCTCGTTGAGCAAATGCAGCACACCTGGGCAGAGCTACTAGAGAGGGAAAAGGGACAACAGCACAGAAAACATACAGCTGTATGATTTAGTTTTAATACCAAAATATGTGCTGACAATTAATAAGCCTCAAGAGGCTACAAAAATAAGCACACATGAATTGGCACAAAAGATGAATTGATTGCACTCATCTTATCGGCTATCAGAAAGAACCAGTTTACCATTTTTCACTTTACAAACGTAGTAATTTTAAGTCCAACCATGTTGTTTTTTTCCTCAACTTAAAGGTCCCATATTGTAAAAAGTGAGATTTTCAGGTCTTTTTACATTATAAAGCAGGATTAAATACTGTTAAACTATCAAAACGCGCAATATACGGAGAAATACACATATTCAGAAATTGCGCGTTTGAAACAAGCCGTCAGGATTCCTGTCCATTTGTGATGTCACAAATATACAATATTTAGACCATTACACGGTTTTAAACGCAAACGTTCTCAATGTGTCCCAGTTTATTTCCTGTTGCAGTGCATGTGAATGACATCAGCTAACAGGAAGTAAAGATGGACCCAAACTGTTGCCTAGCAACGCAATTCCGTTGCAATTCCATTGAAATGCACTAAAACGGAGCGTTTCAGACAGAGGGTAAATACAGGCATATTCAGGCAGACAGTACGAGGAAAATAATGTGTTTTATTTGGAACATTACAGCATGTAAACATGTTCTAGTAGAAACACAAAATACAAGAATGAACCCCAGAAAATGAGCACGATATGGGACCTTTAACCTTTAAGTGTTTTTGTTTAATTCACAACGTTACGCATGTGTTTACTGCGACCGAAAAGTGATTCCGAGGGGTCTAAAATAGCGTGAGTATGTGACGACTTTGGATGAGAACGTGTTAAGCTACAGTCTGGTGGCTCAACACGTATACTGTATATACACCTAAACTGCTGGTTCAAGGCTCTTATGGTCAGTGATTACAAGAGACTGCCCTCACCACAATCAAACACACACACACACACACCTCAAACACACACACACACACACACACACACACACACACACACACACACACACCTCCCAATCAGAGAGTCTTTATCTTACATCTGAGATCGGCAGCTCAACACTCCTCCTCTCCTCCTCCTCAAAGATAGGAATCTAAAATGCTCCTCCGCCGTCTGTTTTATCTGCAGCCGCTCTTAATGTGGCTCATTACTCCCACAGACTGGCTGGTAGCCGGGGGTAGAGAGATGGAGGACACCTTCAGATCCCTCCCCACCTCCTCACACCAGCCCGCAGCGCACCTCTCCACTTCCTCATTTTGGAGAACGTCAGCAGAGAGCGTGTGCTTATCCAGGGTAGAGCTGCTGAGCTCGCTGCTGTCTTCCATCTATTTCCTGCTCTCACACACTCACTCCTGTGCATCAACACCTTGGAGCTGCCTTTAAGGACATCACTCAAGAGCTGGAGGATGGGATGCCGCTGACGGAGGCAGCGTTGTTACTCATCACCTTCTCCGCCCACGCGTTTCTGCAGCCGCTGCTGTGATGTACGACATCTCAGATGTTTCTAATTGGTCCTCTGGTTAGCCCTGCAAGGAGGAACAATGCACAGGTTCACAAAGAAGAGAAAAAAGAAAACTGCACTGTGGGGTGTAATTAATGTAGCAGCGCTCGCAAACAAACAATATATTAATTATTGATTTATTTATCAAATTATTTCATTGTTTTGAGTGTTAAGCAGCTGCGAGTGAGTAGGGAAGGTCGAGCATAGACCGTATGTAAAGATGGACAACAAGACAGCTCCAAAACATGAAGCCAGAACATCTGGATCGCCCCCTGGTGGCTGGCTGCAGTACAGGTCATAAACCCCGCCTCCTCTATGTTAGCAGGTAAAGTTGTTTTGGGAATTTAAAAAGGCTTTTAGACCTTAAAAAACTAAATTAAACTAGATTTCTCTAATCATTTAACCAAAATCTAGAGTAAATTCAAAGAAGGTGGACAGTTTGCACATCTGGTTTGTTAAATGTGCAGGATAAAAGCTGTGTAAAAAAGAAATTATGGAAAAAAGGTGCTTATTTTATATTTCTGGAAAGAATTAAGAGATTTTTAGATGCAAAACTCTGTTCAAGATAACCACAAACTTCATCAAATCTCTTCACAATTGAAGAGTTACGTGTTAAAAATGTCACATAATTATTAAAATTTAAGCAGCCCACAACCACATGCCCTAACCCACATATAATTTGCAATGTTATCAATCAAGTTATTGACAGCTTTTACATCATTGCATTTGCAATAATAAATGAAATGTTATCTGCTTGTTCTCTTTACCTGCTCATTAATCAGCAGTTATAATATGATCAGGGTCATAACTGCTGCCATAAAACATATTACTAACAATGACAGTCACAGGCGAGCTGAACACTTTTGTCTTTTATGTTATGAATGTGTTCAGGTACATTTGGATCTGTGTCTTGGTTATTGAATTAGCTGGGAAGAGAAACCAACCTAAGGCTGGTATGTTATCATGGAAGGAATTATTCAAAGTTTCCTGCCATAAATGGTTAAATGTGAGTGGACTGGGGTAGTGGTGGAACGACAGCCAATTACAAATCCCCTGTGTGTGCCCTGAGGAGGTACACTAGTGGTAGCCTTACAAAATGGAATTGTTGCAGGATCAAACTGAAGTCAAGGCTGACATTTCTTTTTTTTTTTTTTTTTTTGCCGTTTGGTGGCTCCTGCAGCGATCCGCCGGCCTACCCAGAGACCCCCTCATACCATCCTTTAGACCAAGCAGGGGTAGTAATAGGACAAGACACTTCCAGACCGGATTTTAATGAGACATCAGAAGAATTAGGGCTGGTAAAAAATCCCTGTATTCCTCCTCATTAATTAGACAGAATCTGAGCTCATCAAAGGGATCCTTCAGTTGGCCAGAGAAGAGAGGTAGCTGGTTCCAGGGAGTTCTAGCCTCTGGACATTATTGACCTATACGAGTGAAATGGGTTGGCCCCAGTAAGCCCCACATTCTGGGGCCATAGGAATAGTGCAATCAGGTTTAATAGCACCAAAGAATATTGGTTTACTGCTCTCTAACTCTTTTTATTTGAGGATACGGTTTTTAAGGAGTAAGTCAGCACCGGGCTGAAAAGTGAAGAGTATTGTGTGTTCTGGTTAACCCTAAGGGGCGCTTTCATAAGCCAACATTTAGTCAGTTTCAATCAACCCCTGGTGCGGTTCGTTTGGGCGGTCGTAATCGTACTCTGGTGCGGACCAAAACTACCGGTCCGAGGCCGCTTGCGAGAGCTGGTCTCGGACTGTTTCCAAGCGAACCAGAACGCAGGCTGCTTGTGCAGGTATTTCTTGAGATGGTCACAAGTAAACGACATGAGTGGGAGAGGACCTGGACTTCTGCAGAAGTCTGATGTTTCCATGACTTCTGGGCCGAGGATAACATAAAGAATATGATAAAAATAGTGACATTTATAAAGTCATTGGAGATAAACTGGAGATGGGATTTGTGTGTACAATAGATCAGTGCCGAATCAAAGTGAAACAAAACGTTGACAGCAATACATCAAAGTCTGTGATTCTCTGCATAGAAGTGTCAGCTCTTGAGACAAAAAAAGATCAAGCGGCTGGCCGGCTATGTCAACAAAGCACAGAGAAGACAACATAGAATTATTACCTAATTCTATAGCTTTACAGCGGAGCTAAAGAGTTTTTTCTCAGTTGGTGGAGACCAAACCAGAGCTAAAAAGAGAGTAAATATTGGATGCAAACATGACTCCAAATGTTGTGCTGTGTGCAATATGCAAGTGGGTTATTCTTTGCTAACTGTAGGCTATAATTACCTTATAATAATCAATTAAAGTAGCTTTAAAGGGACATTAAATGGTCAGTTCACCCAAATTACAAAATTGAATCTCAAAGATGGACTGCCCATCTCAAAACCTTGCTCGTTTTTTTTCTTTTCTTTTTTTACCTCAGCAGTATTAACAAACTAATTGTTACAAAATGTCGTGATTCGTTTGCTGTTTTCTGACCTGGTGTGCCGAGAAAGATCTGGATATTGATTTTAAAACAATCACCAAAATGGAGCTAAACCAGGCGCTCCATCTGCCACTGAGAAAAACAGAAAAGGTGAACCCTGCACTGTGCAAATAAAACCCACCTGTCCAGAGTCAAACATCCTTGTATCAAAGAGGAAGAGCACTAACATGATTGAACATGACTTCAACGATTGTGTCGTGCCAAACGACGCCTCTTAGCTGCTCTAAAATCACTGTAGATCACGGCCTCTCGTGGCTTATTGATTCATTGATTGAGCAGGGCCGTATTACCCTACTGCCCCGAGGTCCCAGACCCTGGGGGCCCCAGACAGTGACAGTGACAATATGACAATTGCTGTGTGGTAATGTGACTGATTGCACATTTGTGTGGTAATTTAGTATTAGGCCCCTGAGACCTGCATGCTGACCGACTTTACTGTCTTTCAGAGGCTGTAGCAGGTTCAGTTTTAGAGCTAGAGTCAAGCTACAGATATCCTATGAAACTAGAAAAACCTAAGGAATTCATTGGTACCATGTCAAGTTAGCTTATTGGGGAAGGAGGCTAAATAAAGCTCCAAAGGTACGTTAAATTTTGGCGAAGAAAAACTGGCATTGACTTCTGACCTCCAGATATGTGATAATGTTCTATGGGTACCCACGAGTCTCCCCTTTACAGACCACTTTATGATAATCACATGCAGTTTGGAGCAAAAATGTCTGCATACTGGGGTCCCTAGGATACTCACAGCCTCATGAAATGTTACAGCCACAAACTAGAGACCTAGAGCATTCAGAGGATGGATGGATCAAACTAGAGACCTAGAGCATTCAGAGGATGGATGGCTTTCCTAGCTAGATTGACAATAAGGGGGTTTCTGAGCAGTTTACACAACACAAGCGCTCGCCATCCAATCGCCCGAAAAATGTGCAGAAATCTCAAATGTCAAAAGTTTTTGATCCCGAATCACAGCACGGCTTCTTCTATGGTGTTCCTCAAGGTCTTGGTGTCTTAATGTGGTGTTTTGGAGGGATTATTGATCATTTTTATCAATTCTCAAGTGGTAAAAAATGGTTAAATTTAGCACCAAATCTGTGTAACAAATGGTATCAACCCAAAAACTGCTGCAACGATTAATCTCCAGGTTACCTCAAATTAATCTCCAGGTTTCCAGCTTTCAGATGATGTAGCACCAAATCTGTGTAACAAATGGTATCAACCCAAAAACTGCTGCAACGATTAATCTCCAGGTTACCTCAAATTAATCTCCAGGTTTCCAGCTTTCTATTGTGGGTCTCAAACACAATATAAGATGAAATTTTATGGTTCCTTAAGGTGGCTCCTGCATTTTTACCGCATCTTGAGGTACTGTCTTGCAGGGGAAATCTCAAATAATTACGCATTTAAATCATATAACCAAGCTAACTTGGGGAAACTGGGGGAGTCACGGGGGGCCCAGAGTCCTGTAGTGGGTCAATTCGGTTACAACAGTCAACTTTTCACAATGCTAATATTGGTGGACGGGATGCTCCGACGTGTTTGAGGGTTTTCCCAACTTGTTATTTACAGCTCCAGCTCCGGTAACAGTCTTACTTTGAATCCGATTGTTGCTCTAGAAAAATAGCATGCATTTGCTGGGGCAGCTGTCGTGGTAATTGGCCTTTTAGAATCCCCTCAGTGGAGAGCTATCGATTTCATAATCAGCGCTGTACTTCTCTCCCTTGACCTCTACTGTACACGGCGAAGGCCGAGCCGCCCGTGTTTCCAAGAGCATAATTAGAATGGATCTAATATCTTTTTTATATGCGCCCACGGCTCAGCTGTGAGGCGCTGCTGCAGCATCCCCCCCCCCACTGCCAGACCTTTATTTACCCGAGTAGGCCTGCTGCATTTTGATAAGAGCCTCTGTCTGGAAGAATTAATGTAATGCCTACCCAAGGAGAGGGGTTTCAATTAGGAGGAGCAGGACAAGTTCGAATGGGATGAATTCAAGCAAAATGCAGCGGCACCTCATCCGCCATATACACGAGAGGAATATAGAATCCTCAACTTCTGAACCCTTCTGCTTATTTCTCCCTTCAGTGATTAGTTGTTGTACGCGGCATCATTTCCATGCAGAGCATCCTTCCTCTGTTAGCGTGATGGACTGTCAGCGTGTACAGACTGCTGCTCATTTGTGCACATTATTCTCTCTGTGAGATGTTCAAAGTGTTGCTGAATGCAGACGAAGAAGAAGAAGTCCGACAAACTTTGTGATGCATCTGCAGGAGTCGGTGGAACTTTTTTCCGGAGGCTGCCGCTGTTGCTCCTTGACGGATGTTGCCAGCCTTTAACTCGTGAATTCTAAATCGCCTTGGACTAATTAATGTGGAAAGGCCAACGCCGCTGCAGCCAGACATCCTCTGAAGAGCCAGACAGCGTTCAGAGAGGAGGAGGAGGCTGTTAGCAGACGTCACGTGGCAAAATAAAGGACAAACATGTCGAATTTATCAGGACATGAAGCGGAATGTCCCTTTATATTTGACTCTCATCTCCTTCCCTTCTTTCTTCCTCATCTTTTACCTTCTCCTACCATCCCCTCCTCTTATCTCCTTATCCCCTTCATTTTTTCTTGTCTCATGCCTTTCCCTATCTTCTCTTCCTCCCCTTATCTCTCCTTTCCTCTCCTCTCTTCATCTGCCCTTTTACCCTTCCTTATCTTATCCCCTTTGTCCTTTCCTACTCTTCTTTGCTCCTCATTTTCTCTCATGCTTCTTTTCCCTTCTTTATCTCCCTTTCCTCTCTTCTCCCAACATCTTCCCTTCTCCTCTTCTCCTCTTCTCATCTCCTTTCCTTTTTTCACCCCTTGCCCTTTTTTCCTCAACCCCACTTACTCCTCATCTCTCCCTACCTTTCTTCCTTTTCATCATCTCACCCCATCGTTCTCCCTTTCTATTTTATCACTCTTCATCCACCTATGCTATCTTTTCCTGCTCGTCTCTTCTTCTCCCCCTCTCTCCCTTCTTTTCTTTCATCCTCTGCTCTGCTCCTTCTCCTCTCCTCCCCTCCTCTTCTCACATCTCCTTACCCCACTTTCATTTTTTCCTACTCCTCCTCCCCTTATCTCTCCTTTCCTCTCTCCTCCTTTCCTCTCCTCTCATCATCTCCCTTTTCCCCTCCCTTCCTTCTCTCATTATCTTCTCCCCTCCTCTCTCCCCCATCGTATCCTCTCATGCCCTCCTTTGTCTTCTTCTCCCTTCTTTATCTCCCTTTCCTCTCTTCTTCCAACACCTTCCCTTCTCTTCTCCTCTTTTTTCTCCTCATCTTCTCACCTCCCTTGCTTTTTTCACCCCTTGCCCCTTTTACTTTCCTCCTTCCTCCCTCCTAATCTCACCATCTTCTTCTCTTGTATCACTCCTCCTCCTTCTGAACTATCTTTTCCTGCTCCTCTCTTCTCTTCTTCTTTCACCACATCCTTCCCCTCCCTTCTCCTCTTCTCTATCTCCATCTATCTCTAGTTTAACCTTTCTTTTTCTTTCTGTACTTTCCTCTTTTCTCATCTTCTCTGCACCTCCTCTCCATCTCCCCTTTTCTCTCTGTTCCCATCTCTTCTTCCTTTATTCTTCTTCCCATCTATTCTTATTTGACCTCTCTTTGAATATCACCTCCTCTCCTCCCTTGCTTTTTTTTCCCTCCTTTCAATCTTGTCCTGCTCTTCCACTCTGTCACCTTGCTTCTATTACTTTTCTTTACTCTTTCCTCCACTCTCTTTTCTCCCAGCATCTTCCCTTCTCCTCTCCTCTCATCACCTAATTTCTCTCTTTTCCTGCCCCTATTTGCTCCACTCATCTCCACCCCCCCCTCTTTTCTTGTCATCTCCCTTCCTGTTTCCTCCCTTCATCCTTTCTCCCTTCCTCTCATTTCTCAATCTCTCTTCTATTCTCCTCTCCTCTCCTGCATGTTTCTTTGCCATCCCAGTTTCAGAACTGGAAGGACGAACCAGCACGTCCAAAGCTTGAAAACCACAAAGACTCTGATGTTAGATCGATATCACCTTAAGATAAAATGAACGAGGACAACGCCAGATATTCATTCAAACACTGGATGCGCCCTGAACATGACGACCTTTAACCCTCAACATCTGAATCACATCCCTTTTATAAAGGACTGTTTAATCTGGTACATTAATAAGGTCTCCTATAAAATCGATCCGTGTCAGGGTCCCGGTGCCGTTTCTTCGGTCCACATGTATCGACTTAAAGGATTAACAAGACCAAAGAACACAGAGCCGAGAGGTGGATGAACAGACGGAAGAGAAGCTCAGTGGGAGTCTGTGGTGTTGCTATGCCATGGGAGGCCATACTGTATATTCATGTATCACAGTAATAACATTAAACACTGTTGTAGTGTTTAGTACAACTCCTTCTTTGACTCTCCAGCTTCATTTGGAGTTTAGTGCCAGTTGTTTGTGTTCTTGGCTGACCTCCTTTCAGATTTGACAATCAGCATAACCACGTGAGTTTAGCGCTCGCTAGTTGTGCTTCTTTTTCCCTGTGATGTTCTGAGGATTACCCTTAATTTGTGCTCAATTTTACTTGAAATTAACACACAAAGCACGGAGCACTGCATCAAAACAAAACTGGATCATCAAAAACACACTGTGGATTTACTCAATTGGGGCATTTTTTTGGCTGCGACTCCATGAAAAATGGATAACCCGGAAATATTTTTGGCAAAGAAATCCGCTTGAAAAGAATCAGATGTTCCCCGACGTCTTTGTGTTCCAAGGAAAGTCACGCTCATTTAGTTCATGAGCTCCACCATATGTAACGTGCCTGGCCTAACAGCCTTATAAATAAGCCTAGCTTTATATTTTTGGAATATAAGAGTCACATATAAAACATGACACATATAAATCTTTACCCCAGAAAACATCCCGTTTTTTCTGGTTCATATTGAATCTCTTTCACTGCTGCTGCTGCTTATATTTAATTGAAAGGTAGATTAAAGTTTCAAATCTACGTGTGGTGCGTTGTTACACCGGCTTCTTTCTTTAGCAGAGGGACTTTGCCAGACAGTTTGAAGTTGGCAGAGCAGAGTCTGCAGACCTCCAGGGCGCAGCGAGTGAATCTCTGGCTTTGACTGTGGAGAGATCTGCTAATCGCTGTCAGAGAGCCACGATGTAACAGCAACCGGTCTCACGCAAAGTCCCACTTGAGTCTGCTGGGAACTTCCTGCTGTGATTTTGCAGATTTTGTGTATTGTGTTATGTACGCCCAAAGTGAGAGCTGTGTTCGGGTTTTCGGCAGTAAGTCGAACTCGTTTCCGGTGGGGGTTGGCCTCCGCCAGGGCTGGGCTTTGTCACCAATCCTGTTCGTGATATTCACGGACAGGATATCGAGGCGTAGTCGGGGGGAGGAGGGTTTGCGGTTCGGTGTGCTGAGGATCTCATCTCCGCCTTTTGCAGATGATGTGATCCTGTTGGCATCATCGGTCTGTGACCTCAAGCACTCACTGGATCGGTTCGCAGCCGAGTGTGAAGCGGCTGGGATGACAATCAGCACCTCTAAATCTGAGGCCGTGGTTCTCAGCAGGAAACCGGTGGATTGCCTACTCCGGGTAGGGAATGAGTCCTTACCCCAAGTGAAGGAGTTCAAGTACCTCGGGGTCTCGAGTGAGGGGACTATGGAACGTGAGATTGGCCAGAGAATCGGAGAAGCAGGGGGCGGTATTGCATTCGCTTAACCACACCGTTGTGACGAAAAGAGAGCTGAGAGCCGGAAGGCAAAGCTCTCGATCTACCGATCAGTCTTCGTTCCTACTCTCACCTATGGTCATGAGGGCTGGGTCATGACCCAAAGAACTAGATTGCGGGTACAAGCGGCCGAAATGGGTTTCCTCAGGAGGGTGTCTTGCGTCTCCCTTAGAGATAGGGTAAGAAGCTCAGTCATCCGTGAGGGACTCGGAGTAGAGCCGCTACTCCTTTGCGTTGAAAGGAGCCAGCTGAGGTGGTTCGGGCATCTGGTAAGGGTGCCCCCTGGGCGCCTCCCTAGGGAGGTGTTCCAGGCAGGACCAGCTGGGAGGGGGCAGACCCAGGGAAGACCCAGCACTAGGTGGAGAGATTATATCTCCACACTGGCCTGGGAATGCCTCGGGATCCCCCCCAGTCAGAGCTGGTTAATGTGGCCCGGGAAAGGGAAGTATGGGGTCCCCTGCTGGAGCTGTTGCCCCCGCGACCCGACACCGGATAAGTGGTTGAAGATGAGAGAGCGAGAGTGTTATGTGTTTATCATTATCACCATCACCAAGAATGCTGGCTGATGATTTATGGTGATGTGAGATTAGAGGTGCTGATGTCAGTGACCTTTCAGCTGTCGGCAGGATAACGGCGTCATTTTAGGTGACGAAGTACCACAAACCGAGTCAAATGAATACCAATGAATAGTAGAATTACCCGCGTTCCGTCAACCAGTTAAGTTTCAGTTTACAGCCATCACTTCATCATTTTATCCTGTCAGACATTTCTGTGAAATTGGAACAGGGAATAACAATTGGGCAACATTTTACGATAGCAGTTTTGTCAGATGGACACCAGATGTTTTTGTTTGGGCAACCTAATAACTGCCATGAGCAAAGGGGTAACAGCATTGTTTTTTTTATTGTGCTTCATCCATTTCTATATTCAATCCATTGAACATAAACTGGTAGGATAAATTGCCTACGCAGTGGGCTCGTGTTAAACCTGTTAATTCCCACTGATGGTACGTTACTGTAATCTATAAATGACTGACAAGTCCCTCATTGTTCCAAGATCTGTAGCCCTTTTTTCACTTGCTGTAGCCCACCTTGGTGAGTGTTTCGAGGGATCTTTTTCTTACCTTGCCTTATTGCAGCTTTGGTAGCATATCATAACTGTGTAATTTGTTGTATCATTATTACTCTGCAGAATATCAGTGTTCCAACCAGTATCTACACAGTATATACAAAAATAATTAGTATTATTTATTTCTCCTGTGCTCTTAAATGCCCATTGTTCCTCCCTAGTACCTACAGGGATACAGCAATTTTTTGGCCAATGAAACATAGAGAGTGGAGGGTCATGTTTGGCCTCTATGTAATGCGGTTGGTTGTAGTATAATCCAGGTTTCCTGTTCAAATATACTCAACACATTCTCACCCCAACTCGTCATATACTGACATTTTGTCCAACCCCTCGGCGTCACTTTTCGGTCGCAGTAAACCTTATTGTTGTGAATTAAACAAAAACACTTGCTTAGCATCAGGCAACACAACTTCTATAGTTAGGTTTAGGAAAAAAAAACAACATGGTTGGGCTTAAAGTTGCTACGTTTGTGTAGTGAAAATGACGGGACACGATTTGTTGGACCCATCCGCCTCCCCTCTTGCCCTCCTGATGCGTCTCTTTCTTGGAGCGTTTAATATTGACGCGGATGGGTTGACATTGTAGTTAACGGAAAGCTTGGTGCGTCTCATACCGGTGCTAAAGGGTGACTTGGGCGGCGGGTATCAAACGATGATGGCCATGACAAAGTGTCGGTACTTGTTCCCCCTGGAACGACAACGGGCTGGAAATCTAGACTTGAACAAGCTGTTAGGAAACCTTTTTTTTCCCCCCAGGGAATGGAAGAATAAGGCTCTTGCAAATGCATGTATTATTGTGCACATAGTAAGCCTGTTTGAAGGGTCAAGGTTCTGCAAAGATTGGTTGTCTTGAAGAAAGGGTTACGTTCAGGAGGCTCAGCATATGCAATGTCTCTTGATGTTTCTAATTTCTGCAGAACAATGACCAGACCTTGGCTTAAGAATTGTATATACAGTATAGCGCTCTCTTGTGTGCTCGCTGCTCAGTTCTATTCACACAGGTGCCGTTCTTTGTGTTTTGTTTCTTGCTCTCAGCTGCCTGAACAACTCTCGGTTGCTGAATCGGCGCACAAGGATTTATATGCATGTTTTATCACGCTCGCACCATATGACATGAATGTGTTCGCTCTCAGGTGTATCCTTCCTCAGGTTACATGAAGCGAGGTCTAATCGCTCCAATTAAACCTTAAATCGCCGTGCGATGCCTTTTAAGAGAATTTCTAAATTATTAACGAAGGCTCTTTCTGCCAATGTGACGGCGCCGTAGGAGAGGGTTCCTTTTACTGCATCAATTAACCCTACATGGTTTCAGCATTAGCATCCCGGGGCTCACACTTCATAAAACACAGAAACCTGCAGCTGATTGCTTCAGCGAACAAAAGAAGGAAATGAAGGCCACGGCTCTCACACTGGCTTTGCTGCAGGATGCTCAGACCTTGGCTAAGGAATCCAGAAACACTGTCCTTTATGCCAAATAATGGAGGTTATTTGGAGGACCGAAACAGTTGATACATTAGAAAACACAAAGAATTTATGTGCTGCCCAAGAAGCAGGGCACCGGGTGAGGAAATCAGAGCAATTTTCTGCTATAATCATTAACACAACCAGTAATATTCTGAGATTCTGTTCCATTTCACATGAAGTAATTGGCAGCCTGCTGGGGCGCCGACTGTGACACGGAGAGCAATCTGCATGAAGAGACGTGTCAGAGTCTGAGAACTGCCAGATATTTGGTTAGATCTGAATGATCATTTGGGCCATTTATTCTTTGGTTATTTTTTTTATGAGATACTTAATAAGTAAAGTTTAATATTTGACCCTAAAAATAGCAGCCTGACAAAAAAAAAATAATGTTCCACTTACTCATGACCTTCTTCAGCAGATGCTCAGTTGCCAGTATCCATTTAGGCCTCATGCGCCAATGAGCAACTCTCATAGGAATGACCGGGGCCCCGCCTCCAACGCTGTATCCAGTTCTTTTAATACATCCATGGCGAGCACGAACAACAGGATGCAGGACTGCAGTTCACTTAACGGCCACTGGTGTCATTAATAACTAGAATTTTCTGAAAGTTACATATAGTACCTTTAATTATAACGTCTTTGGTCACCTAAAAATGTCTTATTCAGCATTCGGTTGTGCTTAGCTCCACCCTCTCTCGTACTTCTGGTTGCAAAAAAACAACTTGGTGGCGGCCAAAAACCAAGATGGCGACGGCCAAAATGCCGAACTCGAGGCTTCAAAACGTCAGTCCACAAACCAGTGGGTGGCGTCACGGTGACTACGTCCACTTCTTATATACAGTCTATGTTTGCGCCCCCCCTTCCACTGCCTGAATCACAGCATAAACATCATAAACTTCACACACGGTTGGAATTATTGCCAAGCATTTCTGTTGTACTGGACTATATTGTGCAGTTGCTCATGGTGATGTGTTCACCATCTGTATCTCGAACATAATAGCTTTTGTTAGACTGTTGATGGAAAACAGCTAGTAGATAAATCTGGTCTCAAAACACATGGTTTCTGAGAAATAAAGGAATAAAAAGAAAATCACATTATATTAAGAAAGTCGTTAAACTTTCTCTTTGATTTTTATGCTTTTAAAGGTCCCATATTGTAAAAAGTGACATTTTCATGTCTTTTATATTATAAAGCAGGTTATATAAATACTGTGAAACTATTAAAACGCTCAATCCATGGAGAAATACACACAGCCCGTTTTAAAAAATTGTGCGTTTGAAACAAGCCGTTAGGATTTCTGTCCATTTGTGATGTCACAAATCTACAATATTTAGACCATTTCAGTTTTAAACGTAAACATTCTAAATTTGTCTCAGTTTATTTCCTGTTGCAGTGTATGTAAATAACATCAGCTGACAGGAAGTAAACATGGACCCACTCTGTTTCCTAGCAACGCAATTCTGTTGCCATTCCCTTGAAATGTGCTAAAACGGAGCGTTTCAGACAGAGGGTGAATACAGGTATATTCAGACAGACAGTATGAGAAAAATAATGTGTTTTTTGAACATTAAAGCATGTAAACATGTTTTAGTAGAAACCCAAAATACAAGCATGAACCCGAAAATGAGCACAATATGGGACCTTTAATATTTTGTAACTGAGGAATTGCATGTGCACACACTGAAGCGCCGTCTTCTGTTTCTCTTTCACGCTCAAACACACCGAGCACCTTCCTCTCTCCGATTCGCTGTTTAATGGCCGTGATCATTTGTATCTGCTTCACAGATTGTTTATCGCCTGTCACACCGACGGCACTCTTAACCTCACAGAACGTCACGGCCCGTCCGTAATGAAGAAGTTGTCTTCCGTCGCAGGTAAAAAATGAGCCGTTCTGCCGCTACGTAATGCAGGAGATAGTGTTGCAGTCAGTGCTTAAGCTGAGTGTTTCTATATGAAGTGGGATTGAATTAGACAGGCTTCATTGTGGAGAATTTCAAGAGGCTTTAGAACAATGCTGCGATTGCCTCAAACAGAGCAACGGGTTGAGGACATGAGGAAAATCTAGGTTGGCCTAATGAATCATAATTAAAAAAGCACCTCAGTCGAGCAATACTGTAATTGGATAGCACATACAAAGGCGCGGAGTGCAGCGCCGAGGCTTTCTTCCAAGCTCAACCGGCCGCTTGTGTAAATCGCTGGGCTGAAAGGATTTTAGACCACAGCTGGCGGAGCACGGAGCGCCGGCCAAATGAATTTACTCTGAGAATACAGACAGGCATGAGATCAATAGTAATTAGATTCCTAATGTGTTTCACTCTGCACAAGTTTGTTTACACGGCACAAGTTTGGTACACTTCCCAAGGTGAAAGTACTGTACGCAGCGGAGAGGTTAGAACTCATCCTCCCTACGAACCTTCAGCACCTCCAGCGCATTCCGGCTCAATACGTTTGACGAAGTCATGCCTATCAGCATCTGTTTCAAAGGCGGCGGCAGCTTAAGCGGAGCTAAGTTTGTCTTCATTTGCATTTTCAACATTGCCCCCTGGAATTGTTTTGACTCATAATCTCATTTGCCTTTATTCATTATTACAGTCGCGAGCTAATGGAAGATTTTGCAAATGTGCCATGACATGCCTGCGCGTGATTACCGCTCCGCTAAGAGAGAGAGAGAGAGCGCCGGCCTCCTCGCCTCTCTGCGTGCCACGCACCAGATAAGTGAAATGAGAGCTGTCACTACGAGGCATGCAGATTCGAGTAGTTCCAGGTAGAATCCTCTTCTCACTAAAAATTGGCTTGCAACAAAAAGACAGCGGCAGTTCTAATGGAAAAGTGATTCACGGGAAAACACACCATGACAGCACTAGAAGTAGTGAGTATATCTTTACTCTGCCACTGGTATTGTTTCTGAGTACTGCTGATAATAAAGGGTTTATACCAGGGGCTCCTTATCTTTATTATGTATCCACTGTATTAATGTGTCAGGTAAACACATTACCTGGATAGATCTATTCTGTTCGACTTGTTCTGTACATGTGAACACAAGACAGAACCCATTTTCCAGACTGGATTATTCACAGATTGGTGCATATTATTCTAGTTGTGTCATTTTTTTACATGTTTAGAAAATATGGCACCCATTTATAACAATGACTCTTTGGACAGAAACCAATCATCATTTCATTGCAATGATTAGTGGATTTGCTACTTATGACAAGTTTGGTGATTTTTGACTTTCACTGTTGAGTTATTGCAAACTTGTTGCAGACCCTTGAGCCAGCAAAGACGCAATCGTACCATCTTATAAGCTAAAATGATCATAAAATCCATCTCTCCGCTCACCCTCAACTGCGAATGAGTGGGGAGCTCTGGGCGCCGGCAACAGGGAGGAAAACCGAACATCGTTCATTTGCACATACCACCTTGATTACAAATCCGATTGGAAATCGGCAAAGTTTCCCTTTAAGAGGTGTTTCCGAAAGCATCTTAACTTAAGACACTCCAATGCTTTCTACCCACTTTGTACAAGGGTGAAAGTATGCATCAAACAAAGTGGTGGTCGGATTGTCTAACGGCGTCTGAAATGTCCTTTCTGAGGTCCTACAACCCTAAAACCCAACTGAACCCAACAGTTATTGTCAAATGTAAGAACCAAATCCAACCCAGGACTATACTGTATATCTTTACTAGTGCAGTGCTATTCGGAGCACATGCCCGTCCAGAACGGGACGATTGCTTGGCCCCCAGAAGTTCTGCTTGCAGCATTGTAGAGAACCGCGGTATGGCTGCTTGTACTCACCAAGTGTGAAGTTAATTGAATGAACGGTTCTCGAGATATGCGAAGGAACACAGACAGACAGAGAATACTTCCTTTATAGTTGGATGATGATGCTACAGTGCTGTATTGGGCAAATGGCACCAAATTTGTAGACGTTATATTTACACATGTCCACCCAATGTGGTCGCAATAGCACAAAGCGTTAAGGAGACGTGACTTTTTTAGCATTTGAGCCAACTTTGAGGGCCCGCTATAGCAAAACTGTACATCAACAATCCAAAAAAGTAACTTCCAGAGACGTTCTATACCAAATTTGATGACGGTTGCTCAAAATTTGTAGGAATAGTAGCAAAAAAATCTAATTTGGACAAAATTGTGAAAGACAAATCAGTCTAGATGCAAATGTAAGCGGCTTATATGCATAGATTCGCCTGGACCCACAAAACCCAAGGAAAAAAAATCATTTTATTTTCCGAGACGTTCAAAAGCTACAGGCCAAAACGTAAAGTTCATTGTTATGGCGCCACCATTTGGCCAAATTACACCACATTCACCACTGCACTCTGTTGGCTCCAGAGTAATACACCCACCAAGGGGGAAGTCGATCGGATGAATGGTTCTTGAGATATGCGAAGGACACACAGAGGGAGGGACAGAAAGACAGACAGACTTTATAGTTAGGCCGCATTCATTACTGACTTTTAGATCATCTACCTGCAACACAAGTAACAAATCATTCGGTTTCCCTGTGGTGCATAAGCAAATCAAATATTAACAACACGGACAGCTGATGTTAAGAAGCTCTTAATGGCACATGTACTCACTCTTAAGTGCTGCTTTGGGAGCCCTGGTGGGGGTTAAGGCATTGACTATGAACAGCAACATCCCTACAGTTGTTCATGTGTGGCTGAGGACTTTTGTTGCACGTCATTCCCCGTCTGTCTCCTCTCTCTTTAACTGTCATCTCTCAAATAAAATTGCCAATCAAGAGAAAAAGAAAACTAAGACTTTTCTTAGAAAATACTCTTAGCTTTTAAAATCATTAGCTGTAGGGAAACACGGCCTTGCTCTGCCAAATGAAAATTAAACTTAATAAGCTTTTTCTATTTTGCTATCAGCAAAACTGATCACGGTCTCTATGGAGAGGTAAGACCTCAGAGAATTCATCCCCAGTGTCAGTAACATTGTGACTGTTGCTATGCCTGAGTAAATTGTGATGAACAAAAGGAAAAATGTACATTTTTATCCTCTCCTAAAATGTTTTCTACATTAGACAGTGGATAACACCATTATAGCAATGATGCCACAACAGAGATGCCACTGAATTCATTCAGCAAATCCTTGACTACAACTGTGCCAAAGCAGATGTAAATAACACAAAGCACATAGATTCTACAAAGGTTTTAGTGAGAATAGGACCAGGAGGACTCTCCATTTGGCACACTTGGATACCCAAAGTGTGCCAAATGGGTTTTCTACCTCTTGAAAGGGAATCTGGCTCTAAAATACTACTGATATCCACCACAGGAGGCTATGTGCACACAATGGAGCCTTTGGCCATGACATTTACCCTGTGCATCATCACATTCTACCATTGTGCACAGTATAACATCAATAAAAAACAACTAAATTGTTTAATTTTGGCTCCAAATGGAGTAGTTTTATTATAATAACGAAAGTAAAACTTAAACAAATAATATCAATAACCATGTGAATAAGATAACAAAAGAGAAATATGTACATTCAATATAAAAAAGTATTATAAAGTAAAAATACAATTTCTCGTGCATCGATTTTGTAACTAAAATATTGAAATCGTTCCCAAACAAACATTGTTTGGACAAAATACACTTGGAGTGTTGTTTGCACATTTAATTTCTACTTTAAATAACATATATTTACTTAAATATGTCAAACTCGTGACAGCGGGACCTGCTTTGAGCAGCTGAACGTATGTCATCAGAGTGTAAGAATCATCTGTTCTCATTGTGTGACTCTAACACGGACCGTCATCATCCCCTTTGTGATGTGGATGAAGCTCCTGTGGCTCCCAACAGGATCCCTCCTGATCATCCAAGTGGCAAAATTCAGCTCATTGTCATCTTCACTACTGGAGAGAGTTGAATCAATTTCAAGACTAATCGCTAATTGGCCCCGCGGCTGACTCCTGTCAGTCACTGAGGGGGGAGAGGAGGAGACCAGCTGCCGCACCACCTCCCGTTGCATGATGTCAGCCGCTTTCGCAATGACTTCATCTTAGTGGGAAAAGGGCGTGGAACGGCTTTGATGCCGAATGTGAGAAACCCACGTTGATTTAAACCCCCTTAGCAGGAAGCGTTGGTCTCTTGAACTATATTCATGGTTACTGATGAGCTCCCAGCAGGAGCTGGATGTGCTGCAGGAAGGTGTCTCTCTGATGTGCCTGAGGGCGAGGACGGCCCTGGACACTGAACACTATAAGGTCCCGCTCCCCGTATGGTAGGCCTGTCCCCCCATACCAGCGGTCAGCAACCTTTACTATCAAAAGAGCCATTTTAGGCAAAAAAAAAAAAAAAAAAGAAATCGGTCTGGAGCCGCAAAACATTTGAGCATTGTGATGAAGGTAACACAGTTTATAGTCTAAGTATATAGTATATAAGTCTAATGCAGTGAGGGCCAAAGTGCAGATGTACTACGGAGTATTAGGGCCACATTGAGAGGAAAAAACGTCTGAGATTTACAGAATAAAGTTGTAATATTACGAGAAATAAGTCATAACTTTACGAGAAAAAGAGTCGTAATATTACGAGAATAAAGTCAGAACTTTACGAGAAAAAGTCGTAATATTATGAGTATAAAGACATAACTTTACGAGAAAGAAAGTCGTAATATTACGAGAATAAAGTCAGAACTTTACGAGAAAAAAGTCGTAATATTATGAGTATAAAGACATAACTTTACGAGAAAGAAAGTCGTAATATTACGAGAATAAAGTCATAACTTTACGAGAAAAAATAAAATAAAACATGAAATTACTACTTTATAATATTATGACTTCATTCTCATAATACTACGACTTTTTTTCTCGTAAACCTATGACTTTATTTTCGTAATATGACTTTATTCTCGAAATCTCAGATTTTTTTTTTTTCCTCAGTGTGGCCCTAATACTCTGTCGTTCCGTCGTACCATAGTCCTACAACAATGATGAACAAAAATGAAAATGTAAACAAAAAAACATTTCCATTTTTAAAAATCCACAGGGAGCCACTGGAGAGGGGCTACAGAGAGCCGCAGGTTGCTGACCCCTGCACCATACGGACAATGATTCCACAATAGAGTTGGACTCATAAAGGCTTCTTATCAAACAACACATACATTCTTAGCCTCTCTGACTGCAGCTCCATAGTCTGCAAAACCTACATTTATAAAGGCTATTTTAGCAGCTAATCATTTAAACGTCTCCCTCGTAAAAGAGATTCTATCTCAAGGGATTATTCAAGGGAATATTTTGTTATATTAACAATGGATTAAATGACTGTGTTGAATATGAAATGTGTCACGAATAGCGATGAAGACACAGAGAGAATCATCTCCAGCTCTGCAGTTCCCCTCAACTTCACACAACTTTGTTCACTATTTAGGTTTTCCAGCCCACAGACTCTCATCAGCATCATATATTCTCCATACGTGTGAAACCGTATGCTGTCTGCTGAAAAAAAATTCACAGTTTTTCGCATGTTCCGCTGATCTGCCGTGCTCTCATGAAAAAGACTACAGAAGCAATTAATAGGAGTTAATTAATTGGAGGTTTGCTAATTAAAAAGCCGACTGTACTTTCTCTGTAATCAGTACGTTATTACATTTATTATTTCCAGCAAACTTCTTGGAAATAATTATTCAGAAATTATGTAGAATAACGGATTATTGTTTTTGATTTCATCTTTTTTTATATCATGTCAAATTATTAATAATAACATAAATCAGCTCACACAACCTGGTAACTTTGTAAAAAAAAATGTTTTTGTATTTTTTTTTTTATTCTGCCTTTCTCTTTTCTATAGGGAAGAGGGAAAGTTTAATAATAATTCGCTCCAAAAATCCAACTACTTTTTCCAGCAGCAACCAGTAAATATCAGTTAGTCTCTCGGTGGTCAGACTATTGTTTTTCTTGGTCTTCGCCAAGAGAAACATTCATGTTAATCTAACACAGCTGCAGAATCTTGATTTATTTTGAAAACCCACAATGGGTGATTTTAAAGTTTGTTATTGGCGTTTTAGAGGCGGCGTGTCTGCTTTTTTTTTTTTTTTTACTACAGAGGGTGAGCAAACAGACAATCCACCATCTGTCTGAATCAGTTGTTAACAAGCTGTCAACCTTATGGGAAAATTAAGCTTTTTCCAACTGCCGCCGCCTGGTTTTCTTCCCACAGCTTTTGGGTCATTATTGCTGTGAGTTATAATAACATGATGACTGTGATTAAACAGGTTTACAGCAGTTAATCCATGTTATGTAAAGATAGATGAGACAATTACAGTTATTAACCAATGTCACTAGACGCTGCACAGCTAATTCTTGATCCAACTTTTGACTGTTGACTGACTGTAGCTGTGCTTTGATTTACGATGTTAAAGATGAGTGCTGCATTACGAGTGTGGTCACTTTCAGTTTCTGTAGTTGGATTTACAACAACTCCTGTGGCTCACCTTATTGTATTCTAGTGGCAAGCTGTGTGTAGGAGCTGCTGTGTCTCCACATGTCAGCAAATGAAGGCATCATAACTAATATGGAAGCATAACTGGGGTGGAAGTAACTAATTACAATATGGGGGAACTGTTATAACTAGGGATTCACCGATACCGATACAGTGCTCATGTACTCGTACTCGCAAAACGGCTCCGATACAACGGCACCGATACCACTTTACGGCAGGATTTTGGATTTATTGGCTCTCGATGATGGGGTTGTCCTGGAAACGAGGCCAGGCTGGCAGGTGTGTGTGTGTGCTTCTGTCATAGGCAAACACACATTATCAAGAAGGTAAGTTGAAATGCACAGTATGATAGTAATCATGATGGATAAAGATGCAAAAACAACTTGATATTAACCCGACTGTCTCAGCTACCAATCTAATCAATTTGTAGGGAAATGTCCAGATGACACTGCTATTCTCAGAGTAGATACTTATGACAAAACTTCACCTGCTTACGAGCATAGATATTTATACCTAGACGCTACATTGACTTCTGCATCGAATGTCAACGTGGGCGCCATATTGGACAGGGCAAGACTGGCCAGTCAACAAATATAAGTGAACAGGGGAGCTTCCCTTTTTTTCTGGATAAAAAGCACTATAACATCTACATTTCTCAACTGATTTCAAAGAGTTGTTTTATATTCAAACGTCTATGATCTATGAGGAGAAACGTTAAGTTAAAGTTATGTTTTTTTTCCCCAAAGATATTGGTGTAAAACTGTAATATACGTTAACGTCGGACCCGATACTGGTACCGGTAACGGTGCATCCCTACTACGAGCAATCACGAGGTAAGGCTACATGTAATCCTATGATCTGTCTTTCAATAGGGCTAATATCTTGTGTACGATACAGTATACATATATAGGTAGTGACCTCGAACTCCCATTTTAATCATAGCATTGTATATCTGTCAATACGGGGCTACTGTAGGAGCAGTAAGGCCACGTACTGTATGTCAGATCACTGGACGTCTCTCATCATTTAGCCCATTGGTGTACAAGTCAGCTTTTTGTGAATGTGGCATGACCACATATTGATCTTAGCATGGCGTATTGATTCTGTATTTGACGGTGACCGGAGTGTGAACGAGTCAACAGCTTACTGAGGATTTTCTTCGGAGGGTAGTTGAGTCAAGTTAATGGCACGTGCATGAGCGCGTCATCTCAATAACCACAGCCGAGTGATCTTTAATAAATGAACACCTCGACTCTCTCCACTGACTTCAGCGAGCGCGCCGAGCTCCGTTCATTCGGCCTCGTGCATTAACTCCATATAGCGATTATAGATTAAAGTCCAGCTCATTTTCGGTGTAATACAGTTTAGCTCTATATCAATAGAGGGATCAGCCCCCCAAAACAAGATGATATAGTCATTTATATCATGCGGTGTCTGGCTTGTCAGAGCCGAGTTAAACGATGGATGGTATTAGCCCGAGGCTGGTTCAATACCTAATTTAACCTCCCTCTCTACTGTCTTGAATGATAGATCAATCAAACATGGCCATCGACTGGATTTACATTTTGAGAGCAACAGACACAGTCGCACTGCTTCATACAGAAACGTGCTCAAATACAGCTATTTTCCAATTATTGAACATGTTTTAATTATTGTAATAGCATAGTCAATATGTCATGACATTTTAGCATAGAGCGGGTCAAACGATAACGATTTACACCTCATCTGACGACTGATCTAATTGACTATGATAAACTCCTGAATGTTGGTTACACTTGACAACTATCTTTGGATGTAATATTTGTCCTGAGGACGGCGCTTCATTCTCCGGGGATCATGAATGTGATCAGAAAACCTAATAGACTAGATTTTGTGTTGATGAACACTCAATAAACTGTTAGCTGCCACTTAGAACTTTATATTAATGATGTGGAGTTTACATTTTGAGCAGATGGTGGTATTATATGAGGAGAAGTTGTCCAGATATTTCGTTCTGGATCGAAGTGTTGGGGGGTGATATCACTATCTTTCAACCCTGTTGCTATTGGGCTAAAATGATCTAATCATTTATGTTAGTATTACTCTTAGTATTTAGTATTTCTAGAGAGAAAATGGGACTTCTTCAAATTATGTTTACAACAACAAAAAATGATACTGTTGCAGAAATCCATTTCCACTCAATTTAGTGCACTGCGAAGATCTATTTACATTATTTTGAATGGATATACTTTGCAATATTCTATTTTTATCAGTTATAATAACTAACCCAACAATGAATGTTTCTCACAAATATTGTGTGTGTATAAAAAGCCTGATATCTTCTTCCTGTGTGCCATAGAGCTGTCCAAAAACTATTAAAAGCCCATCAATGAGCCACACTGTTGCGCCAGTTGTTCCTTCATTACCATGAACACACACACACACACGGAAATCAATGTAAACCACTGGTAAGAAACACACTCGTACATGGGAAGGTCCTTGAAAACACTTCCACAGTAGTATCCCAAGAGTCTAAATACTAAATATGGAAGAAACAAATCAACGGCACTCACAGATAAAGAGTCTTTTTTAGTTTATTTCGGGCAAACAAACGAACGCGTTTCAGCTATAAGCCGTCATCAGCGTGTGTGTATATATATACAGTATATATATATCTTGAAAGCCCACATGGCAAAAGCCACTCTATAAAAATAGAATGGTGACACACTCATCAATAACACATAATTGATATACATTTTCTATAGCCTCTGTTGAGGGAAGACATAAATAAAATAAATCTATGCTCACAAACTGTAAAATGTAACCTCATGAATGCTCGGTGGCTCGTGGGCTGAAAATACCGAAGAGCACAGAAAAACAATCCAAAAATAGACGGAATCAATCGTATGCAAAGGTTAATTAAGAGCTATGACCCCGTTAAGGTAGTAAAAACTTTTTCAGTGTGTACAGTGAAAATGCCATAGAAAAATGTGTAAAGCTATCATAAGAAATATGGTAGAAAAATGTGTTAAGATATGTAGAAAAATAGATATCATAGAAAAATGTCATCGAGAAATATACCAATATATCATATGAAAATATCAGTATTAAATATGGTCAGTGGTGGAAGTACTCATGTCTTTACTTGAACTAAAAGTACCAGTCTCTCCTGGCAATCTGAAAATACTTCAGTCCTATTTTGAAAATCTTAGTAGAAGTATTATCAAGGTATTAGTCTAGAAACACACTGTTACTATATTTTTTGTGTTTGAAACATAAGTTCTGAATGGGTGGTTCCCAACCTAAGGGTCAGGTTACCCATAAAGGTTCACCAGATAAATCTGAGAGGTCGTGAATTTATTAATTTGTGCTACATTAACAGTTAGAACTGCTAACAACTAATGTGAAGCATTAAAAGTAGACCCAACGACGCACTTTTGCTTTTTTAAAGGGGTCACAACCCCAAAACGTTTGGGAGCCACTGCTGTAACAATACATTGTATTTTATTAGCCTACCATAGGTTTTATGTGCAATCTGAAAATTAACTGTAGCTGTAGTGCAATTAAAAAGTACAGTGTTTGCCTGTAAAAGTGGAAAATCTCAAAATTGTACTTTTGCACAATACTTTGCAATACAACATATAACATTGTTACGTTCCCCTCCGTTTAAGGTCCAGGACGATGGAGGGAGTAACAAAATAAACCCAGGAATGAGAGGACTGGCAACAGGATTATGTGCAAAAATAATTATACAATTTATTAACAAAAATATGAAAAAAATGTACAAACACCAAGTGAAAACTACTCTCTAACAGAAAGTGTGAGATAATTAAACAATTAAATAAATACGGCAATAAACCAATATTAAAACACTCAAATTAAAGCTACTGCTTAACAAATGTAGCGACCAACAACCCAGAAGTGCTTAACTTCAAACTACTGCTCCACAGAGACAGCGAGCAATTAGGGAGCAAACAATTTAATAATACTTCCCAAAAATATAGCAATAAGCACTTCACAATAAACCACTGCCGACTCCGACACACGTGTGAAATTGTCATAATTAGCACATGAATTATTGAGTTATGGCCAAAAATATGTTTTGTCACAGTGACCATAACTTTTTACCTTTGACCACCAAAATCGGAAAAGGCGTACGTACGGTCATGACGGACAACCCAAAGACATAATGCCTCTGACCACGGCTGTCGCAGAGCCATGAAAAACTGGCATAACAGTATACATACATCTAATGAAGAGAAAAAGTCAAAGTAGAGCAGAGTGAATATGGAAAATTATCCAATCTGACCACATATCCTGGATCCCTGCTATTGTATGACAGAAAAGGAAACAATATCCAGAGATTTATTCCGCAGCATTGCCTCATTTGTTGATGCTTTTAGGGGTAATTTGATGTGCAATAACAGACTGTTTATCAGATGGAACTTCTCTCAGATATTTGATATTTCTCTGTTTATTTGGACTCTCCATTTTCTCTCATCACCTGTAATGCAGCCCCGGTTCAGACGGGATTTTCGCACTAATATCTGAA
>CAKALU010041847.1:0-14708 GCA_916700995.1 Hozukius guyotensis
CTCCATGGTCCTGAAACAAGTCTCACTGTCTCTCTCCATGGTCCTGAAGCATTGAAACAAGTCTCACTGTCTCTCTCCATGGTCCTGAAACACTGAAACAAGTCTCACTGTCTCTCTTCATGGTCCTGAAGCATTGAAACAAGTCTCACTGTCTCTCTCCATGGTCCTGAAACCCAGTCTCACTGTCTCTCTCCATGGTCCTGAAGCATTGAAACAAGTCTCACTGTCTCTCTTCATGGTCCTGAAGCATTGAAACAAGTCTAACTGTCTCTCTCCATGGTCCTGAAACCCAGTCTCACTGTCTCTCTCCATGGTCCTGAAGCATTCAATATGGTTTGGTCTTTTTTATTTCATCTCTTTCTTTGGTGTTTCCTGCTTTTAAATGATGTCATTGAATCTCTGTCACATATTCAGCTGTAGTAATCTGCTGTTGAGCTGTTTGGCTTTTGACTTAATTGTTCCAACATGTCGATGAAATGAGGATAATGACTGAATTTCATGCTGAATGCTTTTATTGCACACAGCTCTCTGGACGTGCTGTTCCTCATGCTGTGTGGTGTCATTGTGGTTTACACTCCACCTGGGGAGAGCAGGTCACTGAACAGCACTCTGGTAGGCTAATTGTTTCAGTTGATGATTAATCAATTGTGTCATGATGATTTTTCAATGCTTTATTGTTGTACACAATGTAGGTTGGTACAAAGTCTTTATAATCGTGTACAGTATCACAAACTACCTCTCCTTTTCCTCTGCTCAGTGACTGTACAGCCACTAGACTGGATGGTAGAGGTGTACCGGTGTGTACATCATTCTCTGTCTCTGGATATTATTATTTATGAAATATATTTTCACATCCTCATACTGTACTTTTTATCTCTCTCTCTCTCTCTCTCTCTCTCTCTCTCTCTCTCTCTCTCTCTCTCTCTCTCTCTCTCTCTCTGTCCGAACCCTCCCACCCCACCACAACAACCAGAAACTGAATGTTCCATGAAACCTGTTCATGTTACACCTGAAACGTATAGATATTGACCAGAATAAAAGGTAAAACAACTTATTTTATCAACATTGCAACTGGGTTTTTTTAAATTGAGGAAAGTGACACATAGCCGACAGCTGAAAACTACAGGTTCTAAGCTTCATCTTGATGTAAAGGCACAGTGGTTTGAAAGAAATCCAGAAATGCAAAATGACGTCATCGGACCATGCTGACTTGGTGGGGGTGACAGAATATAGTGATTAGGCCTACTTTTCAATAATGTATAGTAAATGGATGGCTTTATTGATTACTGTCGGGATGTAAAGCACCAAAACCTCTTGGTTGTATCTAGTGAAGCCCGTCTGTTAAACAGTGTTGGCCGCGGTCGGAGGACGCGGAGGAGACCGTAGCTTTGGTCTCCAGGACCGGAGTCTCTGCTGTACTCTGCTCCTCTGCTCCTCTGCCTGCCTTCACTCACACACCGCGCTCATTCTCGCTCTTTCGCTCTACTCTCACGTGCATGCGCGCACACTCCACACTGCAGAAGAGTTAGTTTAGCTCTGAGAATATCTAGTGAATGTACAGTGGACGTTTGCGCAGAAATAACTGCTGCAGCTCCTCCAGACCAACAGAGGTTTCCCGTGTCTTGTGAAGTGACGGAGCTCCTCAGAGAGAAACGTTATCGTCTCCGATCAAAACTCCGGTGTCTCCCCTGTTCCCTCCGGCCGCGGTCGGGAGGCTGAAGCAGGAAAAGCCAACACTAAGATCAGCATTGATTCATGGAGAGACCTTCGTCTGGTCAGATAACATTACTGCCAAGCAGCTGAAATATAGAGTGATATTGTGCTTTTAGCTGACGTGTGTCGCCTCACTGTGTTGAGCGATGCTCGTTCATGTCTATGTAGAGCGAGCACAAGCGCGAGGAACAGGACGCTGACTTTCGTTGACTTAACGGCCACAGGTGTCGCTGTTAACAAGCAATATCTGATTCTTACAAACAGTTCCTAAAGGAGAACGTCACACCTTTTACATATCCAAGTCTGTTTACAGACGTTGGGGTGTACTACTGCACATGCAAACAGTCTTTATGTAAAAAGCCTTTAGTGCCTTTAATATCACCTGAGTCAGCGTCTGTTGGGTCTGGGTCTGGCTGAAGAGTACAAGTTAGAAGAGTAAAATAATGTGGAGGTGTGGTGTTAGACAGTAGTGATCTGACCAGACCTCTGCAGCTCATCTCTGCTACAGGCTACATTAGCTGCTACCAGCATAACACACCTGAATTTCCGACCGAACTGTCGGTGGTTGAGCTGCATTGTGGGTAATGCAGGTGCCAGGTTTTGACAACGAAGAAGAATATGTGCACTAAAAAAAAGACGATATCTGTGGTTGTGCTGCATCTACTCTGATCCTTTGTCTTCAAACTGCCCGTTGTGAGTCTGACAGTGTTGTAGTGGAATCAGTGGAGTATTGTTGTTGTTTTTGTCCTCTTTATACTTCATTTTATTTCAGTTAATGAGAGAAGCTGGTGTTAGAAATAAATGAAAAAGAACCACAAATAAATATTGAAACAGGATGGACAGGAAGGTCTAATTAGGTAGACATGGATAGTTTCACTCTCATGATGGGATGGACGCTGACCACAGACTCTCAGGTCATTCCTTCTCCGTAATGAACATGTATCTCTCCAAGACATGAGTGTGTGTGTGTGTGCACTCGGGTATACATATCACTGCATTAGTGCATGTGTGTTGTGTGTTGTGTGTGTGCCTCCCTGCGCTCTGACAGCCATTACTGCGGCCTGTGTTCTGCATTCAAAGCACATGCACAGACTACAGATCTCTGTTGCCCTGAGGTGCTGCCGGTCTAACACAAGTGTTCTTTCCTTCCCTGTTCTATCCTTATTTTTCCTTTCAATTTATTTTTGTTGAAGGATTCAGACAAAAGAATAAATCAGTGTTTTATTTATTTTCTCTCCCTCTTGTCTGCTGTTTTAAGCATCAGCGCTGCCCACGCTGGGTTGTGCTTTATGAGAACAGCTTGGGACAAAATGCAAATATGCATACCTTTAAAAAAAACAAAAACATCTTGATATGATAATTTTACACTTACTGTATAAATCTCATACATGAATATTTTGATTTAATTTCAGTCTCATTATGTTCTGCTGCTCTTACTCTGCACATCCTCATAATTCTGTGATTCATTCATACTTATCATTCATTATATTCTTTTTTTTTTTCCTGTGCTGTATCTGTTATTATTGACCCTCTGACTCAGTTTTCCCATGAGGATCATTAAAAAATCATCTCATCCATCCACACAAACACACAACAGCTCAGGCACTAGCAGCACAGCAGCTAAATACTGCTCTTGGTAGCTACTGAATACTGAAGTAGTTTGGCCATAAAGTGCCTTGCTCAACGGCAGCAGGTGATGAAATCCAGCCACTAGCGTTCAAGATGACGTTTTTTGTGATTTTTTTTATTGGAATTTACAGCAAAAATACAGGGATGTGTTTACAAACTCAATTCACAGATGGGATATGTAAGAGAACAAAAAACAAGGGCTGAGTTCATATTCTCCCACAATCCCTCTGTACCTCCCCCCTCCTGTTCCACAGACTCCCAGCCCTTACCCATGACCCCATGGATGGACAGAATGAGTTTATAATAAGGATTTAAGAGTATTCCAACATGTAACATTATCAGATTAGCATGGTGCATATCAGTGTTACCAGTGTTCCATGCAGGCTAAATCAATACAATCCAATAAGCAGTTCTGTACAGACAGAGAGTGGGGGGGGGGGCTATGGTCGGCCAGCCAGAGGCGTTAGAGCTGTCGTTAAATAATAGGAGAGATGTTACCATGGTGACAGCGGCGCATGCAGATGTGGCGGCCAGTAGCTCCCATGAACTTCATTACATTATTGTTTTGATTTGCTTTAATTCATGTTTTATGTTGTTTGTATGTATGGCCTAGGACCGCGGACGCTAAGACGATCACTTCCAACCACCCAGCAAGACCAGCCGGACCGAGCGCCACCGGGACGACACATTCTCACTCCCAACTCGCCAAATACCGCCGCTCGGTGACCGCCGTACGGGGTACCCCTCTGGCGTTACTTTTGGACAGACATGGGACGGCGTGTCAATATACGCTCGTTACATGCATAGTGTCCTTTCAAAATAAACTTCCGTTTCCACAGGAAGTTAGGTTTAGGCAACACAACCACTTTGTTAGGGTCAGGAAACGGTCGTGGTTGTTATTATTCCTCTAGTGGAATGATATTGGTAATCCTCCCAACTGGAGACTGGCGAATGAAATTATCAATTGGGTTTAATATTGCTAAATTTATTTGTAAGTTGCCAAACAGAAATCAATTTGGTACTGATGGAGCCACTTTTATTTTTTTAATATTTAGGAAAATTGTTGGAACGATTAGGTCGTATAGTTTATGAAGGAGAACGATGGTTTGCTCTATAGGGGGCTAGCATACAGAGGCAAATGAATCCAACAATTTGGATGTTTAGGAGTCCCGTCCACCTTCACATTTCGCTCTCTGGAGGGTTGAAAGTTTAAAGGTGCTCTAAACAAAGAGGGCGCAGTATTTCTCTTCCACTACTGGAACCACACAATCTAAATATACAGTCATCAGTTATATTAAAACAAAATAATCCTTGTGTTTACTGACTAACTCTGCAATGGGACTACTTTTGAAACCAGTGGATCCCTCTACTCTACTTTGAGATTGAATCTTGTCACATGTTAAATGGTTGGATTGGTGGGGGGTGGATGGAAGGACTACACCGGGCTTAGGCCACACCCATAACAGGACAAAAGGCATTTGATCTTAGTACTAATGCTCATACTAAACACATGAACCTGTCACTCTACATGTGTCTCTCTATTTTTGTCTCTGTTTGGACTTTGCAGTCAGGACACCTCTGCTGTAATAAGAATAAGAAACCGTGATTAAAATGAGAATCGGAGAAGGCCAACTGAATCCGTCCACCAAACAGCAGCCGTTCCCAGCAGGCGTTGGCTGGTGCATCAGCCACACTATCATCTGTTATCTCGTCTTAACAGACAGATCTGGCAGCAGAGCAGCAGGGGGAGGGTGGGGCGGCAGTGTGCCAGCTGACCGGGACAAACATCACCCCCCTCCGAGTAGGACACGGTAGATCCGGCCTCACCGCGAGACATTAGACCCACCGCAGTTAGACGAGGCCCGCCAGGCGGTGGCAGAGGGCTGCACACTCTCTTGGCACCGGCAGAGTAATTCATTGTGAGTGATTCATTTGGGGCTCACTCCAGAGAGCTGGTGCTGCTGTAGAGACCTTTCTAAAAGAGCTGAGGAGGTGGGGGGGGGATTATTTACACCCTCGTACAGGCACAGGAAATATCACGGTGGATGAATCAGCACACACACACACACACACACACACACACACACACACACATACGAGGCATCTTACATTAGATATACGTTTAAGAAGTATTATTTGTACTTCTTATATGATGGACTGTATACGTGTTTATATATTTAATCACTTCTCCCTTTGAAGTCCTTAAAGCAACTTTTGATCAGATGCCAGACTAGTATCAGAATATTAGAATTAAATGCAGTGATTGGAGTGGAAAAAAATGTGTCAGAACTCTGTTATTTAGGACGGAGTATTAGGGCCACATTGAGGAAAAAAAAAAAGTGGAGATTTCGAGAATAAAGTTATATCATTACGAGAATAAAGTAATAGGTTTACGAGAAAAAAAGTCGTAATATTACGAGAATGAAGCCATAATATTATAAAGTAGTTATTAGGGCCCGAGCACCAACAACGTCGGGCCAGCGAAGGCCCTATTGAAACTGTAGGAATTCTTCTTTTTCTTTTTCATCCAAATGAATCGCCTTTTTGACGACCTTAACATGCTCAAAAAGTTGTTAACCTTGGCACACTTATCAGACGCGGTAAAAAATTTGATATTTTAGAAAATTGGAAAAATTGAGCCCCTCGCTACGGTTTCACCTACATGTATGACATTTGGCGGACAGATGTAACATGTGGAGACGCACAAAAAAGCCACTTGGAGGTATGCCCAAAACTCAACAGGAAGTCAGCCATTTTGAATTTAATGTGCGATTTTCGCCCATTTTTGGCGTTTTATAGGTCGTGTACTTTAACAAACTCCTCCTACAGATTTAATCAGATTGACTTGAAATTTGGTCAGGACCATCTTAAGACCTTAAGGATGAAAAGTTATCAAAATGGTGAGTTTTCACTGAACGACCATTTCACTGGGCGGCCATTTTGAGCCATTCGCCATGAAACAGGAAGTTGTTGTAACTAAACTGTACATAGTCCGATCTGCCCCAAATGTCTCAGGCATGATAAGGGTCCAGTCCTGAGGGCATTTAAATGCCAATATTGAGTCACACTCATAGCGCCCCCTACTGGCAACAGGAAATGACATGTTTTCTATTTTAATGTACTCCTCCTAGCAAGTTGACCAGATCCACCTCAAATGTGGTCAGAAAAGCCTTAAGACCTTGATGATGCATTATTGTGAAGACTGTGAGTTTTAGTTGAACGGCGTTGCCGTGGCATGGTGGCGATTTGGCGTGATTCGCCATGAAACAGGAAGTTGTTGTAACTTCAGCATACTTTTTCAAATCGGCTCCACATTTCTCAGCCATGATGGCGGTCCAGGCCTGAGGTAATTTACATGTCAATATAGACTCATAGCCCCGCCCCAATACGTTAGCCACGCCCCCTTTCATAACTCATGAACCGTTTGTCCTAGACTCTTGTGGGAGGTGTCATATCACTCAGCAGAGTTCCTGTTAAGTTGGTATTGTTATCCCCGCCCCCTACACATTAGCCACGCCCCCTTTTATAACTCATGAACCGTTTGTCGTAGAGTCTTGTGGGAGGCGTCGTTGCACTAATCAGAGAGTCAGCCAGCGTCCCGCCAGTACCCCCGACGCGCGGGAAGGTGCGAGGTCCCGTTCATCGCTGCTTGCAGCTTCAATTGTACGCGTTATTTTAGAGGGGAAATAGTGTTAAAATGAGGAACGTGGAGCATCTTGTGAAGTTCTACTTTAGTTTAGGTTTCACAAATAACCAAATACTTCATCTTTTGGCACATCAGCACCACATTATCATCAGTATCAGGACCTGGAAAAGATTGAGCAAGAAACTGAGTTTATTCCGAAGAAAGAACCACATGGACCTGATGGGGAAACTGACTCTTTAGTGGAGGAGGAAATTACTTTTTTTTCTTGTAAAGTTATGACTTTATTCTCATAAAGTTATGACTTTTATTCTCATTAAATTACGACTTTATTCTCGAAATCTCTGATTTTTTTTCCCCCTCAATGTGGCCCTAATTTTTTGTCGTACTTATTCACATGTTGTTGTGTGTAACCGCCGGTATCAGCAATCTCTTGTGACTTATTCCTGTTTATTCATTATTTATTTAAGCATGTTATACTTAACCAGCTGTGGTTTTATTGTTATATTATTATACTTGGGCTATGCCTTGTCTATAGTAGACCTATAATACTCCAATAACATTCACACTGGAACATTCGAGGGTGCAGGTGGTGTGTTTAGTGTTAATAGTTGAAGTGCTTTCCTGTGATATTTGCAGCCTATAGTATAGTAGGATATCATTCAGGTCCCAGTCAGGATGCTCCTACATATTCTGTAGGAGACAAATTCTGAATTTATACAGAGAATGAAAGATACTCGGAGATATTTGGGGGTCCTCCCCCATGAAAATGTGAAGGTTTTTTACTGAAGTCTATGCAATTTTACATAATTTTTTACTACTTAAATGATTATTTAATACTCTGGCGCTGCGCCGTTATGAATCTTCATTATGAATCTCCGAGAGAACCTGATATGGAGAGGGCAGAGGAGAGTACTGTGCTGGTGCGCAAGAAAAAGTACTGGCCCACTTCCAGCCCTGAATAAATGTCATGTCATGCATGAAAATGGTCAAATTTCAAAGTAGCATATACATACATTAATTACAAACAGGTTACAAAGTGACAACTTAAGCAATATTAAGTACTACAACTCAGTGCAGTACATACTATGTACAACAACAGAGGCCCTGTGTATCTCAAACACCACATTTGTAGGGTTCACTGAGGTGTAAGTCAGCAGGATTCAACCTCTGGGGACCATCAATAGTCCATCCATCCAATAGTTGTTAAGACATCTCAGTCATGCCATCACTAGAGCCATGCTGCTGACGGGAACGAAAAAAGGTGTCTGAAGAAAATAACAGAAAAGAAAAAGTTAGTCATGGTGATTTGTCAACTCTTATATTGAATCTGAACACGTTGAAACTGTTCTGTTGTTAGATGCACTTTAAAATATCAGTATTTGAGTTCTAAAATCTTCAAAAACCCACAACTATTCACAAATACAACACTCAGTCTGTATCTTATTTCCTTCCAACCCATGACCCCCCCCTCTCTCTCTGTCATTGTCCGTCTCTCTCTCTCTCTCTCTCACAAGCATGAGGGAGTATGGCGGCACTGTTTGCTATAGAAGAAGGATTTGACCTCAGTTAGACAGGGTTGGGAGTGAACAAACAGAATCCAAGAGAAATTGGAATTAATAATGTAGACTCTAATATGTTTACTCAACTCAGATGATGGCTTCAATAAAATATGAAGAGTACAGTGCCCCATATCTGTCTTGTGAGAGATAGATCAAATCCCTCTCTCCTCTCCCTTTGCAGCCAAATGCATTACAGGCAGGAAGCTACGGCAGCGCTGCCGTCACCTCAGACCAAACAGAGGAAGGAAGTCGGGGTCACACCATCCATCAGTTCTATTTGGGAAAGGTTTCACCTTTAGATGGCATTGAGGCCAAAGGACACACCAAATAGATTTGACGCCATGAACGGTGAAAATGAAATGGGATCCGCCATTGTTACAAACATAATACAGAAGTGGAGAACCTGAGCAGAAGTTCTAGCTCTTTTTTAATGCTCTACTGTACAAATGGCAGCAATGGTCTCAGAACCTGGAGGCAGATATGTCAGGATCCACAGGTGAATATTTGATTCATAGTCATCGACGTGATGTAATAACTGCACACGTGAACAATATTCTCCTTCATACAATGTCAATGGACATCCTGATTGGCAGGAGAGGTTACATTATTTTCAGATAACCGCTCAGCCTTGTGGTTTTAAGAGGATTATCTTGTTTGTACCTCCTATACGGTATGTAAGGAATAATGCCCAACGAGGTGTCCATTATCAGGAATTAATGGACGACAGGGAGGCCAGAATAGTTTGCCTTCGCGAAGTCCATTAATTCCTGATTATGGACACCTGGAAGTGCATTATCCCGGTTATCCCGTGGTTACTTGCCAAAGAAAAAAAATCAAGACCATTAGTTTAAATTTTCATGCGTTTTGTAACCAAAATCTAAAGTTCTTCACAACTCTGTTTCCCTGGCAACCACCTGAGGGTTTGTTAATACCTGGAAAAATTATGACCTTCCCATAAGGTCCTTATGCAATGGAAATATTGTTCAGTACTCCAGTAAATAGGATGAACCTCAGCTAGATATTTCTGCTCCGCTCAGCTCATAGAACCCTTTGGTTCAGCTATGAGCCAGAAAGCTAACGTTATGCTAGCATAAAGCTAACGTTATGCTAGCAAGAGTCAAAGTCGATAACATTGCGTACGGTTGACAAACAGTAAATATAATTTGACAGTATGTTTAAGACTAGCTAGCTATCCAGCCATGTCATTGTCCCAAAATCAATATCAAGAGTTTCACAAACAAATGAGAGGCCACGTGAACTGTCGGCCGCAGCCTGAAGTAGCAAGTTGAATAGCAAATGGGGATGTGAGACGATCGCTTATGTGATAAAAAGGTATAAGTAGGTTTATCGGGGCAATGCAACTTAGCTCTTGGAGCTTGCATTTTACAGTCGCCGCCCTGTGGTGTTCAGAGGATGAGGCACTGAAGGACTAACATCCTGAAGAACGGTCATAAGAATTCTATCTGTTGTCAGGACAATCACAAGATGAACAGTAGAAATATGGCATTCACATCAAGTCACCTACCAGGAATGTGTAATGTGCATGTACTTGATTGGCCAGCGCAGCGTTGCCAGATGACGCTGTGTTACATTGCTTTATGTGTGAGCCTGTTACAGATTTACCTTTACCTTTAATTACCTTTTACATACTGTATTACAAACTGTTACATGCAGGCACTCTGTTAGTACTCTTTGTATATCTATACATATTCTTCTTCTCTATACATACTACATCCTGTTTACACCTCTGTATATGTATTTTTAGTACTTCCCATTATTGCATACTACATTCCTCTGTGTAATACTTCTCATCATGCATATACATACTACATCCTGTTTACATTCAGTTTTCCCATCTGAAATACTGTCTTCAACAAAATTACAAATTTACATTTACATTACTATTTTATGTTTATATTTAAGCCCTAAATTTTAACTGCACTATTTTATGCCTTAGAATATCATTTTGCTTTTACTTGTGTGATTTTTCCTTTTATATATACATATTTCATGAGCATTGGTGAAGGAACCTGAGACCAAAGATTTTCATTGCCAGTGACTGCTTTGCTAGAGTTGACAAATGACAAATAAAGAACCTTGAACCTTTAGATCTCTCTGCAGTTGAGGTAAATAAATAAATGCCCTGGACCTGAGAATTCATGGTAACTATCCTCATCTTAAGATAAGATGAGATAAGATATACTTTTATTGTCTCTGTGGGGAAATGTTTCCTGGACTCCGTCCAACTGCAGTTACAAACACTAAATTAATACAACAACAACAAGAATGATAATAAACGATTCCACATAAGACAGAAACAGTTTCACAGAAACAGATGTTTCAACACATACACAGTCCACGTACATTATGGCACATACCATCACACATATTGCACCCAGGTAGTGCACTGCACCGTCTACCGTCTTGCCCATATTACACAGACAATAGCCCAATATTACACAGATGCAACATATTGCACTGTTCCTATTTAGCATATTGCACTGTCCCTATTTAACATATTGCACTGTCCCTATTTAACATATTGCACTGTCCTAACTGATTGCATTGTCCCTGTATAACACATTGCACTATGACTTTTTGTCACATATTGCACTTCCTTTATATTGCACTTATGTCACCTATTTGCTGTCTTAACATATAGGTGACATAAGTGCAATATAAAGGAAGTGCAATAGGTGACAAAAAGTCATAGTGCGATGTGTTATACAGGGACAATGCAATAAGTTAGGACAGTGCAGGCAAATATGTTAAAATATGTTCTGTTCCAAGTGCCAGTACCAAGTTTCCATCTTCCAGTTGAAAAAGCAAAGAAGTATCAGAGTGCATGCTAATAATACATGACATGCTGATAAAGTCATGCAAAAATTTGAAAAAAAACAATAGGCCAATATAATATTCTCAAGCTATGTTTAAGGTCAGTTAATATCAGTGTCGAGATAGAAAGAACAGATAAATGAGGACTGCGATGCGATCACAAGTTACTGAGCTACTGTCCAATAAGGGGAAGTTGAATGAAGAATCCCATAGATCCGTCTGCCTTGAATGTCCCTATGTACTGTTTCTAAAAATAAAAACTAAATCCTCATCTCTGCTTACATTGTTAAAGGTGGGAGTTGTTCTTTCTGTTTCTGTAGTAATCAGCCTACTAACACCCTTACCAGTGCATTTTCAACACCCACACATGTCACTACTTTGTGAGTAATGGACTTTACTGAGCAACTACAAAGTAAAGCATTCAGCTTTAGGCTTTGTTTGTTGCCAGTACAAACTTGTTGTTCAGGCCTCAGATTGTTAACGTATGGGGGGTGGGATGGGGGCGCCAAGCTGCAGTCAGCTACTTTCTCATGCAGTGTGTGGTAGAAGTTAAGGAAGTGCTGTATCAACGTGGGCAGACAGCTTTCCAATAAGCAGCCAACCCTCAAATGTAGCCACACAGTGGCTTGATGATCCCTGAGAAAGTGAGGGGGAAGGGGAGGTGGTCAATCTGTCCTCTGTTGCCTATTTGTCTCACCCCCTCTCTGTCTCCCTCTGTGGGCGCCTCTCCTCCCCGGACTCATCCCATCGCTTCAGCTGCAACAGGAAATAGAGGATTTGTTTAAAGGTGGCAGTAGATCAAAGTGGTGAAGCATCAGGCAACCTGCCAGGAGGAGGGCAGTTCTTACTGTTGGCAGAGTGCATGGAAGGAGTGCTGGAGGAAGGAAGAAGAATGGGAGAGCAGTGGGGGGAATGGTGGCAGAGCCTCACAGTAAAGACAGACAGTCGGACAGAAGTGGATGAATGGATAGTTACATGGCACATTAGCCACCGCGGCGCTCCCTTTCAGCAGTCTTTCTCTTTGACAACTTTACTTAATATTCAGACTGAATGGCCATTTCCTTTCTCCTCCATTATTCAGTCTGGTCTGATTCTAGTCATTTGTGTGTGTGTGTGTGTGTGTGTGTGTGTGTGTGTGTGTGTGTGTGTGTGTGTGTGTGTGTGTGTGTGTGTGTGTGTGTGCAGGACAAGGATTTTCCATGAACAATTGCTAGTGACTGACTCGCCAAGTAAATCATTTTTAGCCCACACTGGTGAATTACCAGAAGGCTTGCTGAAATAGAGGAGAACTCCACACATTTTACACCTCACAGAGTGTTTCCAGGTGTTGGAGAGTTCTACTGCATGTCTGATAACAGTAGTATAAAGCCTTTAGTGTCTCCAGAGGGAGCTGTTTTACGCTCTGTGTATCCTCCGTCCAAAGCTGTGTTCAACTCGTTTGATAATAATATAAATAGGATAAACAAATATACAATGCATTATTTAGTTTGATAGATAGATCGATAGATAGATAGTAGGCTTGTCGCGGTAGTCGCTGTTACACGGTGGTCGGGCACACACCAATTACATCACGTACCCACCACCCCCACCATTGTTTTGCTTTCTTTTTTTTACGGAAATAAAACCTATTTAGTTGATTTTGGCGTATTCAGCGGCGTGTTATCAATACACAGTCGGACAACGGACGCTGCAAACTGACTGAACGCATCAATGACTACAAGTTTGAAGATGTTATGGTATGTATGTTGATGTATTCTGGCCTTCTCCAACTGTGGCTGATAGTGTTTTACCTTGCACGGCAGCTGGATTCTCACAAGATCACACAAGGATCGCGGGATCCCATGACGTGAAAATCCATCTTGTCAGGCTTTAAGTAATGCGTTTGGTTTCCGGCAAGCCAGTGCACAGATTATTCAGCGTCCTGTGGGGAGATACTGGCAGCTACAGGTGTGGTTTAGATGTGTGAGATGACTGAAGGCGACTGTTCATTCTAAACAACAATGAAGAGGTTAGGGCAGTAGATGCTGCAGTCGCATCAGTTCTATCAGAACTTTGAGAATTTCTTCATTGAAAGAAGAGCAAAGAACGGCACTGAAGGCTTTTCTCAATGAGAACGATGTTTTCGCTCTGTTCCAGACTGACTTCGCCAAGAGTTTGATTGACAGATGGTTCATTTGGCTGGACAAAAATCTGTCAGTGACTGACTGATGAAGTTATACGATTGGTCGGGTTGGAGTGTTGGAGTTTCCTCATTGGTCGTTGCTCTTTCAAAATGAAAAGGCGGGGAACATTCCTTTATGCAAATGAGCCCGTCTAGCGCGACGCGTCCGGCTCACGAAGCTTGGACCAAGCTGTCAAACTAGACGACCTAGTTCTAAAATGAAACCACATTCAGCAGTGACATGCTCCCAAGGATGGGTTAAATGCAGAGGTCAAATTTCATATGTGTACCTGTATGTATATGATGATATTAATAAAGTTGAAGTGTAGCAGACCATCTGGCGGGTCAGGTTCGATAGTGTTATCAGCTACATCAAAACAGTGACTCCACTACAAAATGGTAACTCAAAGATCCGCACCATACATGCAGTGGCAGCACTCTTTAAACAACCCAGAGAGAAGTGGTTGTAGCACAGCACTGAGTTTGATAAATAAAGGCAGGTCGCTCTAATTAATGACTCGGACTAACTGCTGATTGGATGTGTTAATCTTCACAAAAGGTCACGTCTTACCTGTTTAGTCCGTGGCCTATAAATGCCCCTGTAGTCAGTCACAGTCACATCAGTGACATTACACCGGCTGTCATTTGAAGAAGTGGAAGCCAGTAGGTGGAATACAATTCCATTACAGCAAGTTAGAGAAGTCTCTGTTGAAATGAGTGTTTAGCAAATATGTGAAAATACTGTTGTAAAAATAATGAAAAGGATTTTTGTCCATAAGGGTGTATAATACCAATGCAACAGATGCCAGCATTGAGAGGTAGTAACATTGATGAAACCCATCGGGGTTTGATGTGAAAAATGTAATTCTCCAAAAAAATAAATTGGCACTCTGACACCATCTGAAAGGATTTTGATTGTGTTGTGGCATGGCAGAACTAAAAGTAGTGCTGTTCAAACCTTTCATAGTTTGCCCACAACATTCATTTAGCTGCACTGTGCCAGCCACCTCGCTGTGCATGTTTGAAATAGCGACAGTACTGTACTGTCTTTTATGGTCAAAGGAAGGCTTCTCTTTTTTGTCCTTACAATTCCACAGTTTCTCTCTCTACCTCGCTGCTCCGGCCTTTTCTCCACAATGTTTGAATGAATTCACTTCCTTCAGGT
>CAKALU010041850.1:0-72500 GCA_916700995.1 Hozukius guyotensis
ATGTTCAAAGATCTTTTATTTTTATTTTGTTTATTAAATGTCCCACAGAACCATTGAGTTGTCATATTCAGGCTTGTGAAACAGGCTATATGAGACTTGTAGAAATATGGGCAAGAACAAAATTAAAGATACATTATTTTTCTTTTACATCAGGAAGTATTTTGTTTTGTTAAATGCACTACACAACCATTGAGTTGTCATATTCAGGCCTGTGAAACAGGTTATTGTGAGTTGGCTGTATGGTAGCCTACTCGTAAAAATGTATTAATGATGCATTATTTTTTGCTTGACTAAATGCTAAGCAACTTTTTGGGGGTCTTTCTAGGGCTTTATGGACTGAATTGTATGTGAGAAGAAAATATAATCAATTGTTCTGACATTGTATTTTTATGTCTGGCCCTTGATGTGATTCTTATTTCCAAGTGTGGCCCTTAGTGAAACTGAGTTTGACACAGGTGATGTACACAGTGAAGCAAGAGTCTACTGTAAAACATGCTCTCACAGAGAGAGTAGGTGTCTTACTGACCTTGATGAGGTCTCTGAACTCATTGGCATCCTGAAAAAATGGGTTTTAGAAAAACAGTTTGTTAGAATAATAGCATATTGTTGTCTTTTAAAAAAAACTGAAAAGCTTTCTTTTGGAAAACCTTGCAGTGCTTATGGAGGATGTTTGAGTTCTGCTAATCCAGTTGCAGCTGTATGTTACATAATTATGGGATGGTTGCAGGTTCTGGGTTTCACAAAAGCAGTTTTCTTAATGTGATGCTGGTTGACGTGATAATGGTGTGGGCAACGAAGAATGAATAGTATAAACTATGACTGACTGAGTGTGTGTGTGTGTGTGTGTGTGTGTGTGTGTGTGTGTGTGTGTGTGTGTGTGTGTGTGTGTGTGTGTGTGTGTGTGTGTGTGTGTGTGTGTGTTTTATTGAATGTTCATTACTATATTGTTTGATTTCTAGCAGTTCTACCAGTTGCATAGTGCTGGTAATGTTTCATACCTTATAGCCCTGCATATCCACACAGTGCCACTTCTTGACATAAATGCACATTTTGAGACTAATAATTGAGCCTATAACTGTATTGTCCTGATGTGTTTATCTGACCACATACTGTACCTCCTGGGTGGGTGGGTTGAGAGGAAAGTCCATGACGTACCCTTCCCCCTGCTGGATGACAGCCAGATCTCCACTCTTGGTCTCAAACACCAGTTTGGGATTCACATTCTCTAATAATATAATAATAATATACATTATAGTAATATATACATACATTGAACATTATGCTCGCAGGCTAGCTGATGAACTGGCTTCACATGTACTGACTAATGTGGGTGTGTTGGCTAACAATACTTTGTCCTGTCTTGTCTTTAGCTGCACTGTGTATTACATGGAAGAGCGGACAGCTTCGTTATTCGCAGGTAAATCATTACAAACGTATTTCAAAATGCCTCCCAGTTAAACTTTATGGATTTCTGTGTGTGTGTGTTTTCTTGTGATCCAAATCGAGCCAATGCATTAACTGGATTATAGCTGGAAATCAACCTTGATATGCTGTTTATGTCGGTGTGTGTTTGTTTTGTAACTTACTCTTATGCTTGAACAGCACTGCTGCAGAGGCCAGAGTGGCATGACCACACAGATTCACTTCATTGGTTGGTGTAAACCATCGAAGTTGGAACCTTGAACCTGTTAATCACATTGTCATTGTTAGGTGCTTTAACACAAACACAACTTTAACATGTAGTCTCCATATAACTGTCCACAGAGTCTATCATTTAACACAGCAGTTATCTAAACACGGTTCGCTTCAAATTTAGCAACAGTTTGGCCTATAAAGGGAAGTTTATACATATTCACCATTTCTTATATGAATATAAAATGCAGATGTGTTGTGTTGATGTCAGCTGCAAGCAAAATGTATACTCAAGGAGACTGAGTTATATTTACTTAAAGCTTCAGTAGGCAGAATGTTTTTGGCATTATTGGGCAAAAATTACATAATAACCTTTCAGCATATTGTAATTCAAGTGTTCTGACAGAAAACTAGACTTCTGCACCTCCTCGTGGCTCTGTTTTCAGGCTTTAAAAAATCTAGCCCCGTGACGGAAGACTTTGGCCAATCACAGGTCATTTCAGAGAGAGCGTTCCTATTGGCTGTTCATTCAAAGGAGGCAGCTGTCAATCACTCACGAACTACGGTCAAACTAGGCAGCGCTGATCAAATATGAATCAATATTCTGTTACTGTATTGCCTATTTCTCACCTCAAATGTTTTCAGAAACATCTTGTAGTGTAGTGTACTGTTTAGCTGTAAAATGAGAAAGTTTGCTCCGGCTGGTGGGCGGTGCTTGGTGTGTCCTCAACTGATCTTAACATGGCTGCCCGGTCAGACTTGCAGATTAAAAACTGCACTTTATTCTGAAGGTAAAATAGATTTTTATTCCAAGAGTTCTGTGTCTGCTGTGCTTTATGCACTGTGAAGTTGTGCCCATTTAGCATATTTTATACAATTATGTCAAGCCAGTTGGAATGACACATTACCATAAAATTAACACATTGGACACTGATTACGTTGAGGCTCTGATCCATTGGCCACTAGCAGGTATTTACGTCTTTATTGCTTGCAACAGTTTTATCCCCATTCAAACAGCTTCAATAACATCACATGGGTTGTACATTGGTAAAGGATTGTAAAAACATTGGGGTTAATTATTGTAATGAAATTGCTAACTTGTCTAACTTGCCTGTTGAATCCATCTGACAAATCCAAACAGATAGCTATAATCAATAATAAAGTATGATATGGTAATATATATATATTAAACCCAATATTATCTGACCTGTGGTAAAATTGTCAGAGGGGTTGATCCTGGTGATGAAAGCTGTTTCTGACAGGTTCATCTCTGCTGCTATCCTCTGATACAGGTCATCACTCAGTTCCTGTTAGAAACACATACACAAATATAAATCTTTTTTGTCATGGCATGTATAGACTAATCAATATGTAGTGAGGTACATGCACATATAGATATAAAATTATACATGTCAAACTGCTTAATATGCCTATTTTACAACAAGTAAGATGAGATATTCCTTTATTAGACCCACAGTGGGGAAATTTGCAGTGTACAGCAGCAAAGGGGATAGTGCAAAAAACAAGATGCATCAGCTAACACAGTAAAAAAAAAAAAAAGAGCTAAACAAAGTGTTACAAAATATGAACCATTTAAATAGAAGGAAGTATAATAATAGGAGTATAAAGTATTGACAATAAACAGACTTATTAACAAAATTGCACAAGTGGAAACTGATATTGCACAGTGAGAATGAATGAAATGAAATTCCACCTGAAAATATCAGGTTTTTGTCAGTGTGTAATCATGTGACATATGAGCAACAAAAACTGCATATGAGCAACTTTGCTGACTGAAAATGTCCAATTAATCAGTGAGTGTTACAAGTATGTTTAAGCCCTTAATGCAGGCAGCCATAGAATAGTATATGACATTACTGTAGCTACATTAACCTATAAATAGTCTTACTCACATGCATAAGTGGACAAATTGCAGCGGGGTTTCCCTTAAACGGTAAATTAGTGAAGGCATCTATCGTAAATACTGGAATCTCCATTATGATTATAGACTAAATCAGAGAATGACTTGAACCTAAAAGAGTCCCAGTGAGGACGTTTGGAGGAGTCTGACCACAGTCGACCTGCTGCTGATGGACTTTACACCCGGTCTGTTTGGTTCCAGCAGGCGCCCCTCAGCGGCATCTCCTCACTGGTCGTCACGTAGCAGCGTCATCTTCGTAAATCGTAAATTCGTGAGCCTGGTTGATAGAAATCACTGGAGGGAGGAGAGAGGAGATGGAGGAGGAGCCCAGTTGGTGTAGAGGCAGCATGGCCCATGCCCGGCCAGTTGAGGAGTTTTTTGTTTTTTTTTCCTTTTTTTATATATATACATATATTTTTCCTTTTTTATTATATACATATTTTTTTTCCTTTTCTTTCTTTTTTTTATATACATATATTTTTCATTTTTTTTCTTTCTCTTCCTTTAACAAAATAAAATAAAATGAAATTTGGATAAAACAAAATGGAGAGAAAAATAAATTAAAGAAAGAAAAAAAAAAAGAAAGAAAAATAGATAAACAAATAAATAAAAAAAAAATAATAAAGAAAGAAAAACTTTAAAAAAACCAACATAACTGGGCAAGATCAATATCATGTGACTGTGCGTGTGTGTGCGCTTGAGAGGGGTGGGGCTGGCTGGCTGTCAGTCAGGGTGCAAATCAAATTAAGACAAGATTAAAAAGAATAAGATAAAATAAATATAAATAAATATAAATAGGTAGGTAGATAGAAGTAAAAGAACGATGGATAAAAGGATGGTGTTTAATAGGGCGATGGATAAAAAGATGATGTTTTAAAAGAGAATGATGGTTAAAAAAAAGATAAGCGTCATCTTCTCACTGGTTGTCAGGTATCAGTGTCACGACTAGTGTTGAGAGCTGTGGTGTAACAGGCCTACACTTCTATGAAGACACAGGCATCGTCCGAAATTCCATACTAACATGCTAAATAGTATGCTAAATAGTTTAGTATATAATAATAGTATGTGAGATTTTTAGTATGTCCGAAATCATAGTATGAAACCAGTAGTACACGAATTGCATTCTATTTCCGGTGTAATATCACTGTACCGCTGGACATTAAAGAGGCATACATATCCCACAACGCAACACGGTAGTAACAACATTCATAACAGACGTTGACAGACAGCTCTGTAACGTCAATAAAGTTAAATAAGTTATAAGTTAAATAAGTTTAAATATAAGTATAACATTTCACTTTGCTAGGCGTAATATTTAAATTAGATCAGACTTTTTGATTCTCATAAATCATTATTTGGTCACGTGTGAGGTTGGCACGGGTTACCATGGTTACGCGTCTCCATGGTGGCAAGGTGGCCTCTCAGGAAGTGACGTCTCAGTTTATATATTTACTGAAATCTTCAATGTAATGTAGCGAGCAATATATTACAGTTCAGTGAAATGATTTTGTTTTGATCAAACTTTCAGAAATAACATGCCTTTATACTCCTCTTAGAACAAGTATTATATGTATGACTATACGTATGTATAGCCCCAAACGGCATCTTGGTCCCAAGTCTCGCGATAACAGCATACCTGAGCGAGTATCGTTAGTGACACTTTCAAAAATAACATGCCTTTATACTCCTCCTCTTATAACAAGTTTATTTATTATTATCATTATTATTATTATTATTATTACTATTATATGTATGACTATAAATGTATGTAGAGCCCCAAACGTCATCTTTCTCCAAGTCTCGCGATAACAACGTACCTGAGCGAGTACCGTTAGTGACACCTGAAGCTCGGACCGAGCGGAGCAGGAGACCGGAGACCGGAGACCGGGGACGAGAGAGGAGACCGTGAGATGATCTCCTCGTTTACACACATTAAGTCGCTGATGTCTGACATATATTATATGTCTTTGGATATATGTTGATGATCAGTGGCGGTGTACGACCGTTGGGAAGTGAACTAGTCTGCTGCCCTGAACGTTTGACCGCTGTCCGTGTCCTACAGTTAGCCTTAGCTGTTAGCAGTTAGCCTTAGCCGTTAGCCTGCTAACTGTTAGCCTGCTAGCTGCTAATGCTAACTGCTAAGGCTAACTGTCCGTGTCCTACAGTTAGCCTTAGTAGTTAGCCTGCTAGCTGTTAGCATTAGCAGTTAGCATTAGCAGCTAGCAGGCTAACGGCTAACTATCCGTGTCCTACAGATAGCCGTTAGCTGTTAGCCTGCTAGCTGCTAATGCTAACTATCCGTGTCCTACAGTTAGCTATTAGCTGTTAGCCTGCTAGCTGCTAATGCTATCAAGCTAAAATTAGCACGTCAGCCTAGAGAGGCGTTAGCATCAACTGACAGATATTCTCTCCTGTGGCGACCTTCAAAGAAGTAACTTTACTAAAAGAACAAATAACGTCTTGTTAGGATATGTTTGTAAAGGTCTTAGTGAGTTGTAGTTGAACTGTGTGTGTTACGTTTAGCTCGCATCGCTCATAGTTTTACCAACACTTTGAGACACAGTATGGAGGAAGTAACGTTAGCTTAACGTTATCTACATTAACTGTTGTGACAGCTGCAGTAACGTGCTACATTGTTAGGTGTTTCCTATCGGGGGGATTTGTTATTGCATACTGTTTATAATTCGTCTCTGGCAGTTGTTTACTACAGATTACTAAACGGTTGTTTATAACACCAGCTTCCTTCAGAGAGGATAGATAGATACTTAGATAGATAGATAGATAGATAGATAGATAGTAACTTTATTGATTGAACTTGAAATTCAAGTTTCCAGCATCACAGTTCCATAGTGCAAAACATGTTAGTAAAAAGGCAGTAAAAATGTTAGTAGTGTAAAGTACAAGGTACAAAAAAAAATATACCAGATGTAAAAAATTCAAGGAGATATAGAAAACTGTTAAAAGTGAATATAGTGCAGGGTAACAGCTGTGATACACGACTATTAAAAAAAAGTGAATATAGTGCATTATTATCTGTCCTACAGTTTGATGGCCCGGGGGACAAAGGACTTCCTGAGTCTGTCTGTGGAGCACTTGGGGAGCAGCAGCAATGTATTATTACACTGAGAATATCTGAATATTACATAGTTGAATGCTCCTGCTCTGATTATAATGTACTGTAAAAAATTGAAATAACTCATGGCTTTTATCATCATTAATTGTAAGTTAGCTAATGCAAAATTATATAGACATTTTAATAGGCGTTGTTTAAAGCATATATTTATAAAAGACATCTGTACAGATAAAGCTCAAAATTGTTTTGTCCCTAATTTAGACTTCTGGCCCAGGGGACACAAACTGAGTAGTGCGAGGAGGTCAGGGGCAGGGAATGAAATTAGCATCTGCCGCCTGCCAAATACAGGATAAATGTTGGCAGTGGCAGGTAAAAATTTGGCAAGGCCAAAGACCATGGCAAGAAATATTATTTTTAAAAAGCAATTCCTAAATAAAATATAGTTAGGGATTAAGGTTACATGATATATTCCATAGCTCTATGGTCTGGTACCACTGACTCAGTGTTTACAATTTTAAAGTGTTCTACCTACTGTAGATTTCAGAAGTGGCAGACAAAAAAACTGAGTGGTCGGTAGAAATGTTCAGTGACCTGCCACTGAGGCAGGAGAGGAAAAAAGCTTAATTTCAGATCCTGGTCAGGGGATACGGGAAGCACAGCTTTATTTCATGGGCTTAGGCCAAGTGACTGTGTTTTTTAAAAGTATTATAAACACAGTAATTTAATGTGTTGCTGCTGTGTTGTGCTCTCTGTGGCAGTGAGGATGTCTTTGAATGAAGAGGGTTATGTGGTTCGGATCAGAGGACTACCATGGTCCTGCACGCAGGAAGAGGTTGCCAGTTTCTTCTCGGGTGAGAATACACATACATATCTTTACAGCTTGAAGCATGAACAGTGTTAGTAAGTGTAAGACTGAAAGTATATCTAAATTGATAAACTCAACTGTCTTGCTTAGTGTTGAAATTGTGACCATTTTAGTGAATATGATAGGAATAGGAAGTGTACATTCTGCCTTCACCTTTTACATTGTGTTTAGAAATGTAAACCCAAAACATCAGAATCGCACCTGAATATTTTTTATTGATTGTGGACGTCAGTCAAACAGTATTAAAAAATCGAATTTAGTTGCACTGTAGTCACTTCAGGGCTCCGCTGCAACACCATTCTGCTCAATTATGCAATAGAAATCTGCTATAAAGCACTTTTTTTTAATTGGTTGCATGACATTTAATTTGTAACTGTGTCCAAGAATCTTCTCTCCCTCCCACAATCTGTCTTGGTGTTACGCACAGAAACAACATGGTTTTTTCAACCTTTTCAGAGCTGTTATTACCTCATGTTTCAAATTTCACATGACTCCAGCAATTAGAGAGCTGTCAGGATCTCAAGTGAATCAGAGAATTGTATACTTTTGGATTCTACTTTCTGGAGCTCCAAATAGCTCAAATTAGATCAGATCCAGTTGTATCCTCTATTGTGAGTTTTTCTTTTTATGACAGGAAATGTCTCAGTGTAGACATCATTTTGAGGAAATCTTACTTATTTACAGACTGTGACATCGTTGGGAAAGTAAACGGAGTGTGCTTTACCTACTCTAAAGAAGGCCGTCCCAGTGGAGAGGCATTTATTGAGCTGAAAATGTCTGAGGATTTCAAGAATGCCCTAGCAAAGGACCGTAAATACATGGGACACCGATACATAGAGGGTAAGCAATATAACCAGCCATCAGTGAGTGTTTACCTGTGTCAACACTCTCTTTGAACAGTTGCTGCATTATGACATTACTGATAGAAACAGTCAAAGTGCAACTTACTCTGTTGCTGACATCTCTGCAACTGTGGAGATGTTGTTGCCTGTGTGTTTGCCATTGCATATAAAAGTTTGTTTCTTGGTTCATTTATATTGAATTTCCCGTACAAATAGACATTTCCCAACTTTTGTGTGTGATAAGCTTTAAACCAAACTCTAATGAGAAAGTTGTTTAGTTTCAGTGTCCTTTCAGATCTTGACGTGTGTGTCCATCTGTCTGTGTGTCTGATTCAGTGTTCAAGTCAAACCGTAGTGAAATGGACTGGGTGCTGAAACGTAGCGGTCCTGCTGACTATGACAGCTGCAGCGGCTGCATGCTGCGACTTAGAGGCCTTCCGTTTGGTTGCAGCAAGGAGGAGATTGTTCAGTTCTTCTCAGGTACACAAACAGTTAAGCTTTTTTAATTATTATTGAATTGTACTGTAATTAGACCATTTATATTAATCTGAGGGATAGTTTTTACAGACATGTAGTTTGTTTGGGCTGTCAAGACAATACAGTGTAAGGGTACTGAAAGAACTGCTATTTTTAAATGTGCAAAAGAGCATCTTAGCCTGCAGTGCAAGACAATCAAACCACTAAAACAAATGTCGGATGCATGTAGTCTCTGCATACATTTCACTCATCTCTTAGTCAATATTTATGTATAGTGCTGTGTCACATGAAATGTATCCATAGGCTTCATTAAATAAGGCCAAGAATAGGCGCCAATGAAATGAGTCTATGTAAAAGTCCTTGCATCGTTCCATGTCTAAAGGCCCAGGTAGAACTTAAAGCCACAATATGTAGAATTTCTATCTGATTATAGCATCTTTAACGTTATTATGATGGCAAGTTCATGTTTGTACAAAAGTGGAACAATGGTCAACTTTACATTTACAAGCTCTTTCGTAAAGAGTACCGTGATTAGTACCGTGATATTAGGAAATGTGACTTAATTGTAGTATGAAAAATTTTAAACGGTGCTTTTTACTTTTGCTTTTCACATTTTGGATTTCTCTCATATCACAAAAACGTATTAATTTGACTTATAGTCAGTCAACATATGTGTGTCATGCCCCAAAGGCCTAATGTATGTTTGTTCTTGTAGTGTAGTCATAGGAGTCCATAGCGTTTTTTTTCCTAAACAACAGCATCTTTTTTTCTATTATTCCCAATGAGGAGAGTGTATGCGGCCACCTAGAGAAAAATTGTTGCACCCAGCATCTTTTCAGAGCGCTTCTAGTTGAAAATCTCTGTACTTTTCAGAAAGGCCAGCACCTAAATGCCAGAGAAAAATGCTATATGACACTCGGCCATACTGTGTTTACCAATTGTCCTTGTTATGAATTGTTAATATGTCTCTTACCATGTTAGTGTCATGTTAACACTTTATTTAGCAAGCATATTCTATATGAATTTGATATCATGCCTCCTAAAGGGGGTTAAAGATAGGATGGGCTGGGCTGGGCTGGTTTGGCTGAGGGGAGACAGTACCATGACGCTGATCTGGGGTCAGTACTGTGATTATGCTCACTGGTAGACTTCATCTAAGATAATCAACACTTAAGAATTATTATGGGCCAGTGTCACCCAACTCTAATAAATAATGATTTTGCCAGTGAGCTAAATTCACTTGTGTATCAGAGAATTTTGTTTTTTGTCTGCATTACTTTTAAGTTTATAGCTGCTGACTCCAGGCCAGTATTTGTTTCATTCCCCTGCTGGGCACCTTACAATTTTAAATTCAGTCTTATCAGATACTAGGGCTGATATTTATTCACCGTCATAACACATATTAATCCTGAAAGCTCCAGTGATGCTGTGGGTGTTGTTCTTTCTATTCTATACATCTATCAGTCTACCTACCGACCTATGTATTTATGTGTGCTTGGGTTGAAGGGTTGAGAATCGTGCCAAATGGGATTACTCTGCCAGTGGACTACCAGGGGAGGAGCACAGGGGAAGCCTTCGTGCAGTTTGCCTCAAAGGAGATAGCAGAAAAGGCTCTGGGGAAACACAAGGAAAGAATAGGGCACAGGTGGGACAGACGGGAAAGGGACGGGCTGGACTGGGTTGGGCTTCTATTGCAGTATTTAATGGGTGGTCATATTAGAATGATTATGGTGTTAATGGGATGGCTTCTGTAATGGTTGAATGATAAGCATGGGTTGGTGTGCTAGAATAATTATGGTAAAACAATGATAAAGTGGGTAAATGAATTGGGTGGGTCATGTGATATTTATTGAAATAATGGGATGGGTTTAGTGGGTTTATGTATTGTAACATGTTGAATAATGGGATGAAAGATCATGTATGTAATCTGTAAATTAAAGGTAGTGAGTATTTTATGCCATAGACAGTTTTGTTGGTCATCTAAGACCTAGGAGCTGTATTTGATTATGTTAGAGCAACATTTGGGTATATTAGATCATTTTATTGGCACTTCCTTTATCTTTTTATACTTGTATTTTACAGAGTATTTACTGTAGGAGAGGGGATTAAGCGTAGAAGTAAACCAGAGGTCAAGTAAGGCAGCTATTACCATTAAAGCATCTTTCTGCAGTTCTCAATCATTAAAATGATCAATGCAACACCTAAAGGCCCTGTAAGGATTTTCTTTTCTGTAAGTAACAAGAGGGGAGGTTGGCATAGAAATCCTTTACTACAGCCCTAAGCCCAGCTAATGATGATATTTTTGAGGTTGTTCAGGCATTCAGACACTCAGTCCCAGGTTAAAACTACTTAGACCACTATTTAGAGTATTTGTCATTTGTGTGTTTATCTTTCTCTGTAAATCATCTATGTATGTAACCTGAGCTAAGCCATTTCTACTCCTTAACCCTCTCCTCTGCCCCCCCCCTCCACCCCATGGGCCTCTCAAATTGCAGGTATATAGAGATTTTTAAGAGCAGTCGCAATGAGATCAGAGCCTACTACGAGCTTCCCCGGCGGGGAATGGGAGGCCAGAGACCAGGGCCCTACGACAGACCCATGATGGGGGGGCCCAGAGGAGGGTTTTTTGGGCCTGGGCCTGGCCGCGGTGGGGCTCTGATGGATACCATGAGGAGTGGAGGGGGCTATGGAGGAGGTAAGCAGACTTCTTTATTTCTGCATACAGGAATATATGTGGCGGAAAAAGTGTAATTGGTCAGTGCCAAAGACAGTAGAACCAAACAATGATATTTAATCATGCAGAAGCCTGTGTTTTTGGTTCTCTATAAGACTCTCAGCAGTAAGGCAATACTCACTAGTGCTGTTATTTAAAGGACCAGTGTGTAACAATTAGGGGGAAGCTTTGAATTTGTGTTAACACATCGCATTAACTTTGACAGCCCTAATAAATAATCAACAAAAAAAGCCACATCAATAACAGTCACAAGTATAAAGTGATCAGGTATTTTCTAGTTTTGGATATATTTTAGCAACTGTTTACCCTTCTAATTTTTATGGCGCAAGGGTTGACTCACTGGCCCACACTAGGTGTCATTTCCTTTTTCTGAGCCTGCAAAACCAGTTTTATTATACAGTTGGCTTGTTATTCAGTTCTGTAATCTGTGTTGTGGAGCAGTTAGTGATGTGAAAGGATGAGCCCTGCTTCAATTGTGTATTGTCTGATTGTGTCCAGGTTACGGTGACTTTGACAACTACAATGGTTTCAACAACTACTGTTTTGGCAACGGCATGTTTGATGAGCGAGTGAGAGGAGAGAGGGGAGGAAGAGGTAAAGTCCAAAATATATTTACCCTCTAGAGTCTGGCATTTAGAAATGCTGAATAAATGTTTGGAAGCCTGATTTTATACTTTGAGTTTATCAAACCTGCTAAAATATCTTCCAGTAATTGATATGTTTACTTTTGATCAGTGTTCATTTTACATTTTTTTTCTCTTTCAAATGAATGACTGGCATAAATCTACAATTTTCTACAACTAAACATTTTTAAGTTTTACATTGTTGATATGAATAAGAAGAATTGGGATTGGGTTTTGTAAAGCAGACGATTTTTTTATCTATCTTGGCTTTTAGTCTCTCATAGGAAGCTATATGAAGATTTCACACATTTAACAAGTAACATTAATATTTACACAGTGTATTTTTCTTATTTGTTTTTTCATTATCATGAAGTAAATCAGAAGTTGCTAGTATGAGATTACTTCTATCTTCTACATTACTAAAGGTTGCATTGGTAATCTGTGGATTTATTTGTGTGTTTTTGCTCAGCGATGGGAGGCCATGGGTACGGTGGTCAAGGTGATGTTTGTTCAGGCTTCCATAGCGGCCATTTTGTTCATATGAGGGGTTTACCTTTCCGTGCCACAGAGGGAGACATCGCTAAAGTAAGAACAAACACACACTGAGACCAGTTACTTTAATTATTTCTCTTGATGATTTTCAAACAATGGGGCTCTACGCATGGCATCTGCAGGTCTTAAAATCTTAAAAAGCAGTGAATTCAGTTTTCTTTTTGCATCCAATTGCGGGCTGTTGGGAGAAGTTATACACTTATAAACTAAAAGTGTGACAGTGGATTGTGCTACACGGTCACTACTGCTCGCTACAGTAACATGGAAGATCATCCAGCTGTGGATTTTAGCAAAAAGTTAATCACAATATTCAGTTATTTTTAATTGGTTAATCCATCCATCCATTTTCTGCTGCTTATCTGGGTCCAGGTCAGGTTAATTACATCATGTCTGTGGAGCCAGATTATAGACTGACCAAGGTCCATCAGGTCTCTGGCTGTTTTGTGTTCACACTGTATAATGATGTTGGTCAGGAAGCCCAGTGAACTACTACATTTAAATATACACTGAATGTTGAAAGTCATGAAAAACTTACAGTCGGACATGATCTTTCTACGTATGTGTCTGTATGTTCATGCATCTGTGTATACGTCTTTCTTGGTTTGTCTAGTTCTTCTCTCCTTTGAATCCACTGAGGGTCCACATCGATGTGGCTCCTAACGGCAAGTCGACTGGAGAAGCAGATGTGGAGTTTCGTTCCCATGAAGACGCTGTGGCAGCCATGTCCAAAGACAAGAACCACATGCGTATGTCCTTCCTTTTTCCTCTTCAGCTCGTCTGTCCTTATGTTTGTTCCTGTGACACCTCTTTTTCACGCTACATTATGCTACGTTCATGACACAAACCTACTTGTTGACTAGCCGCAAAGGAGTGGATCAGCTGTGTCAACACAACCACAATAATAGCACAAATTCACAAGCTCAACAGATAAGCTGCTAAAGTTTTGGATGGTTGACTTTGAGTGGGGCAGCTTTTAATGTTGGAATTCATTTTTTAAGCCCATTAAGAAAATATAATCATGTGTCCAGTTGCATAAAACCACTTAGGCAAAGGATGCCTTAGGAAAAAATTAGTTGCATAAAATCACCATAAAGATTTCTTTAGAGATTAAAGGGATTCCCTTGCAACATCCTAAGTATTTGCCCTTAGCTACTTAAGTATTCCCTTATGCGTTGCTAGGTCTTTAGTAACCATTTTCCTCAGAAGATTTTAAGGGACCCATACCAGTCTCTTAAAAGGGAAATCATTTGTGAAACATAATCCAAGGTAACATCAAATAGCATTTAAGTTTGATTGCAATTAAATTGCATAACAGAGCATCAATAGTTTCAATAATATCTTCTAAAACTGTGCATATACAGTATCACCAAGTAGGCTACGATTTTAGTTCATTTTTGTGTGTAAAGTCGCTGCGGTGAACACAATTGTGCCGTCAGGCGCACAGGGTGGCTGTCACACACACTCTGCCTTCTCTAGTCACCTCTCACCTGGTCGGCACATCTTCACCACCTTAGTCTCCCGGATAGCTTAATTAGCCTATAACCCTAGCTGTCAGTTAGCGGTTTCACGTCATTCATTTCGACAGAAACTACCGTGAAAGCTTTAGTCTAAACATTTAAGCAAGGGGACAACCTAAGAGTCTTTATGCAATGCTTTCAAATTAGCTTAGGGAAATATTTTGCATAAGGGACAAACTTAAGATAGTTTAAGCAACCGGGCACTGATATTTTTCATGACAGTATTTGAGATATTTCAGATTGTACTTAAACGCAGGTGATTTACATTAAACAGTAGAAGAAACACAAGTTCTTCAATATGAATGATGGATTGATGTTTTCTCCACAGAGCATCGCTATATTGAGCTGTTTCTTAACTCAACAGCCAGTGGAGCAGCTGAAATGAGTGAGTTTTCATTAACTTTTATGATAAATAGAGTATTGATAACAGTTGTGTGTTAGTTCTTTATCTTACTCACTGTCATTACGGTCATGAGAAGTTGCTTCATCCTTTTTACACTGACCTATCTTTTCAAAACCATCTCAGGTCGTGGCGGCGGTGGTTACTACGGTAACTCAGGAGGGGGCGGAGGCTCACGGAGCAGCGGGCTGCGAGGTTCATACTGATGATGTCATCCCACTCTTCCAATCCATCCTGACGTTTGTCTCGCGTCTCTTCAGGTCACATTTACTCGATTACTTTTTCTAAGCAGAAGAGCTGATCTGAAGTCAGTCATTTGTTGTTTAACAACCATTCTTTTTACTGTGGGTTTGTACTAAAACTTCAATTCAGATACAAGAACAGACCAGATATGTATGACCTTAACAAGCACTATAATTACACCATTCCTAAAAGCATATGAAGAACAAAGCAAATGGTCAATATTAAGATATTGGAGCTGTTGCAGGTGCTGAAAGGGTCATAGGAGATTTCTTGTTTATCTTATTTTTAAAACAATTGGATATTGTAATATTTTACATAGCTTTTTTTCTCTAGTGAGCTGATTAAATCTAACACCTATATTTTTTTTTTCCAGAGTTTTGAATGGCCTCAAAGGGCGGTAACTTACAATTATTAGTGACTTTATTGGAATGCACTTTAATGATTTGATGCAGCAGAAAATAATCATTTTGTGGCACTGTTGGGACCGAGCACGGTCACTCTGAATCTAATCAGTTGAGGTGAATGATGCTCTTTAGGAGATGGAGCATTGAGAAGCAACATCAGCACATTACAAGCATATTTAGGTAAGAAATTCTGATTTAAAAAAAAAAAAAATCTCAGTTTGTTCTAGTTTAATATCATTTTCAGCAGATAATTTGACCACTCTGTAATATACTGTTTGAAACTGGATTTCAGATCAGTTTTCCTGGTTTAAAAAGTTTGATAAATGTGAGCCAGTGTGTTTTTTATGAATGTTTTCACAGTTCATTACAGAATTTAAAACTAAGTTTAATAATATATTCCACTCTCAAAGAATGGAAGTAAAACAAAGTCTCTATATTTGAGCTGTAAGATAGCTTATACAGCTGTTGTACATTTTGTCTAATAAATTTTATATTTAATTCTCATTCTGTCTCCCTGACTCTTGACTTTAGTAATTGCCCGATAAACGTGTGTGTTTGTGCTACGTTAGCAGCTGTAGCGCTGCTGGCTGGAGTGCTCCCCGCAGCCACACACATACGGTCTGTCTGCGCGGCGTAACTTTAGCGAGTGTCCGACAGTCCGTGCGTGTGTGGCGGCACTGAGTGTGAGTGTGGCGGTGTCGGTGTCGTGAACGTAGCTGTAGCAGACAGTGTGTGTACAGTTTATTTGTCAGTGAATAAATGCTACGAGGCTACAACTTCCTGTATCTGTAACTCCGGCTCAGACTCTTAAGGTGGAACAGCTTTTCTCCTTAAACTGATAAGCCGCTCCTCTGAGTTTTGCTCGGCTTTTTAATTAATTATTAATATTTCTTTTAACCGATAGCATTAATCGGTTAAAATTCTTAATGTCTGTTAACGGATGAACGGTTCATCATTAACATCCTTAATACTAGCTGTCAGTCCTACATACAGTTCCTGACAAAAGTCATTGTATAGTATGCCATAAAAAATGTCATAAAGTCATAGTATAGACATACTATTCTGACTTTTTTATGACTTTTTCAACAAACTATACTACGACTTTTTTATGACCCCTTTCGACAAATTATACTGTGACATTTTGTCATGACATTGTTTGACATAGTATACGACCACTTTTTTTTCAACGTACCATACTATGACTTTTTTCCGACATACTTTTTTTATCACTTTTTTCAACATACTATGAATTATTTCGACGTACTATAGTATGACTTTTTCTTTTTATAACTTTTTTCGACATACTATACTATGACTTTTTATCACCTTTTTCGGCATACTATACTATCCCTTTTTTCGACATACTATACTATGACTTTTTTTCGAAATACTATAGCATGACTTTATCACTTTTTCGGACATACTATACTATGGCTTTTTCTCAATTTTTTCGACGTACTACATAGTATGACTAAAACTTTTTATGACATACGATCACTTTTGGACATGACATTTTTTTCACTTTTGACACAATGTGACTTTTTTATCCCTTTTTTCGACATACTATACTATGACTTTTTTTTACTCTTTTTTTTTACATACTATACCATGGCCATTCTAAATTTTTTTGACGTACTACAGTATGAGTTTTTTATCACTTTTTTCGACATACTATACTTAGATTTTTTTTAATCACTTTTCTAGATACTTTACTATGGATTTTTGTTAGACCTACTTTAGCATGACTTTTTTATCACTTTCTTCGACATACTATATGACTTTTTTTTTATTTTTTCGACGTACTATACTATGACTTTTTTTATCACTTTTTTCTACATACTATGACGTTTTTATCACTTTTTTCAACATACTATACTATGAATTTTTTCCCTGTTTGACATACTGTACCATGACTTTTTTATAACTTTTTCAACATAGTATACCATGAGTTTTTTCGACATATTGTAGTATGACTTTTTTATCACTTTTTTGGACATACTTAACTTTGATTTTCTTTTTACATAACAATACTATGACTTTTTTTTTTACATATATTATGACAGTAATAGAACAACTCTCAACCCACCACAGATCTCTTCCCCTCCTGCACTCTGGAAGGCGCTGCAAGCTCAGGAACAGCTTTCTCCCCTTAGCTTACATCTCGCTGAACTCTGCACCTTGTTGAAAGCAATCATACAAACTGTTAATACTGTTCATACTGCTCATATATATCGTATTCAGCGTATTCATACATACCCCTTACTGTCTATTACTCATGCAATGTTATTCTGTGTATGCATTGTACATACTGCATTTTGTTCTCTCAGTACATGTACTTTGTGCAATGAAAATAAAGTTTAATCTATCAATCTGATCTAATTTCCTTTTTTATGGCGTAATATACCATGACTTTTTTTTAACATACATAGGATGTTGATGTTTTTAACATACATAGGATGTTTTTTCGACATGCTATATACTATAACTTTTTTTAACACATACTATGTATACTATGAGTTTTCTTTCTGGATACTATCCAATTACTTTTTTCAACATACTATGACATTTTTGTACTCTTTTTTTGACATGCCATATTATTCTATGAAATAGGAAAATTGGAGGTTGTGAATTCGACTCTTATGTGACACAGTGAGTTTTGAGGGATGACTTCAAATGAAGAAGTCAAATTCAAAAGGAAACATTACATCAGTTTCCGGTCAGATAGCTTAGTGTGGTAGATATCTGGTTGGAATACTGACATTTGATTTGTCCTTATGTCATATATCATATAGGTTAGGGTTAGGGTTATATATCATATAGGTTAGGGTTAGGGTTAAATATCATATAAGTTAGGGTTAGGGTTATATATCATATAGGTCAGGGTTATATATTATATAGGTCAGGGTTATGCATAATTGTTATATTATATTTATTTTGTAACAATTTGTTACAATTTCTGTTTTTCTGTTGCATAACCCCCCAGTTGTATCTCTGGTAAACCCTGGGAGGAGACGCTCGTCTCACTCCACTGTCAGGTACCTGGCATCGATGTGAGGGTGGGGATCGAACCCTGCTCTGCCGCAGCCAGAACCGGGAACTTAGCAACCAAGCCACCAATGCCACACGCACTTGGGTCTGTTCTCTTCGTTTATTTGACTTCGTCATTAGAAGATAGCCCGGAAAACCGACTGCCCTGCATAAGGATCGTATCCACAACCTTCAGCAGTCCAACCAGATATCTACCAGCTGAGCTATCTGACCAAATACACTTCAATAATGTTTCTTTGTGTATTTGACTTCTTCATTCATGTGTTGGTCTGTAGAAAAAAGTTATTAAAAATTAAAAGTATAGTATATAAAAAAAACGTCATGGTATAATATGTTGGAAACAAATTAAATAAAAGTCATAGAAAAGGATGGGAAAAAAAAGTCATAGAAAAGTTTGTTGATTGAAAGTCATTGTATGTCAAAAAAAGTGATAAAAAAGTGATAGTGTAGTATGTTGAAAAAAGGGATAAAAAAGTCATAGTATATAGTATGTCATAAAAAGTCATAGTAAAGTGTGTCGAAAAAAGTCATAGTATAGTTTGTTGAAAAAAGTGATATGAGATACATACATAGTTAAGTATGTCGAAAATTTTTATGGAAAAAAAGTCAGTTAATTATGTGAAAACTTTTTCATGAAAAAAAAGTCATAGTATAATATGTCGAAAAATTTCATGAAAAAAAGTCATAGTATAGTATGTTGAAAATTTTTATGGAAAAAAGTCATAGTATAGTATGTGAAAAATTTCATGATAAAAAGTCATAGTATAGTATGTCGAAAAGTTTCATGAAAAAAAGTCATAGTATAGTATGTCGAAAAGTTTCATGAAAAAAGTCATAGTTAAGTATGTCGAAAATTTTTATGGAAAAAAAGTCATGGTATAGTATGTCGAAATTATTCATGAAAAAAAGTCAGTTAAGTATGTCGAAAATTTTCATGAAAAAAGTCATAGTATAGTATGTCGAAATTATTCATGAAAAAAAGTCAGTTAAGTATGTCGAAATTATTCATGAAAAAAAGTCATAGTTAAGTATGTCGAAATTTGTTATGGAAAAAAAGTCAGTTAATTATGTGAAAAATTTTCATGAAAAAAAAGTCATAGTATAATATGTCGAAAAATGTCATGAAAAAAAGTCATAGTATAGTATGTTGAACATTTTTATGGAAAAAAGTCATAGTATAGTATGTGAAAAAAATGTTCATGACATAGTACACTGACTCTTTTTTAATATACTATACTATGGCTTTTTTATGACATTTTTTCAAAGTCAGTGTTGAAAAAAGGGATAAAAAAGCTATGCTATAGTAAGTCAAAAAAGTCATAGTATAGTATGTCTGAAAAAGTGATTAAAAAGACATAGTAAAGCATGTCGAAAAAAGTCATAGTATAGTATGTTGAAAAAAAGTGATAAAAAGGTAACATTATAGTATGTCAAAAAAAGTGAGAAAAAAGTCATAGTATAGTATGTCGAATAAAGTGATGAAAAAAAGTCATAGTATAGTATTTCGAAAAAAGTAATAAAAAAGTTAAGTAAACTTGGTAAATGGACTCGATTTATGTAGCGCCTTTCTTCCAACAACTCAAACCGCTTTACAATACATGTCAGCATTCCCCCATTCACACAAACATTCACACACTGATGGCAGAGGTAGATACAGACATTTCCAACACGCTATATCTTTAAAGTTATTTGTCTTTCTCTACTCACGGTTGTGCAGACTTGTTTGGTTTGGATTGATGTTGAATCGCTCGTTCGGTTAATCGAAAATAAATCGAGGTTGTTACAAAACACAACCAACAAAGAAAAATAGGCCTTTACATCAATCAAATCAAAGTGGCAAAAAGCCAATAAAAAGATGAGCAAACTAAGATTGTCTTCACGTTTCGGTGTCTTCCCTCATGAGTTGCCCTCACCTGGACCTGACTCATACCTGACTCCATCACCTGACTCCATGGGATTTGTAGTCCTATAGTTTTCCATGGTGCACAAAAGGTCACCACTAGGTGGCAATATTGTTTTGACCATTTACCCAAACAAAAAACAAAACTGGCTCTTACATAGTAGGCCTAAATGCCATAATTGTCATAAAATAGTCATAGTATAGTATGCCCTAAAAAAAGTCTTAGTAGCCTTTAGTATGCCATAAAAAAATGTCATAAAAAACTGTAGTTCTCCAGGCCAACAACCCACAATGACAGAACCAGATAGCTGACTAGGATGAGCAAACCCCCTCCTGGGGGTCAGTGGGTTGTCCAGCTGCATCTCAGCCTCTACGTACACCCTAAAGAAACAACTGGAAAACATAATATAATAAAAGAAGAAGAAAATAACAACAAAAACAGAAAACAGAAGTAATTTGTTTGGTTCTGCACCTTGGGGTGGGATGATTCCAACTCCTCGTATGCCATAAAAAAGTCATCGTGGCTATAGTATGCCATCAAAAATATCGTAGTATAGTATGCCATAAAAAATATCATAACAAATGTCATAGTAGCTATAGTACGTCGTAAAAAAGGTTATAATATAGTATGCCATAAAAAAATGTCATAAAAAAAGTCATCGTGGCTATAGTATGCCATAAAAAATATCATAGTATAGTATGTCATAAAAAATGTCATAAAAAATGTCATAGTAGCTATAGTATGCCATAAAAATATCATAATATAGTATGTCATAAAAAATGTCACAGTAGCTATAGTTTGCCATAAAAAATATCATAGTATAGTATGTCATAAAAAATGGCACAGTAGCTATAGTTTGCCATAAAAAATATCATAGTATAGTATGTCATAAAAAATGTCATAGTATAGTATGTCATAAAAAATGTTATAAAAAATGTCACAGTAGCTATAGTTTGCCATAAAAATATCATAATATAGTATGTCATAAAAAATGTCATAAAAAATGTCACAGTAGCTATAGTTTGCCATAAAAATATCATAATATAGTATGTCATAAAAAATGTTATAAAAAATGTCACAGTAGCTATAGCATGCCATAAAAATATCATAATATAGTATGTCATAAAAAATGTCATAAAAAATGTCACAGTAGCTATAGTATGCCATAAAAAATATCATAGTATAGTATGCCATAAAAAAAGTCATGGTAGCTATAGTATGCCATACAAATATCATAATATAGTATGCTTAGAGTAGCTATAGTTTGCTGTAAAAGATATCATAGTATAGTATGCCATAAAAAATATCATAGTATAGCAGAAAATAATAATTTTGTGGCACTGTTGGGACCGAGCACGGTCACTCTGAATCTAATCAGTTGAGGTGAATGATGCTCTTTAGGAGGTGGAGCATTGAGAAGCAAAATCAACACATTACAAGCATATTTAGGTAAGAAATTCTGATTTAAAAAAAATAAAATCTCAGTTTATTCTAGTTTAAACTAATTTTCAGCAGATAATTTGACCACTCTGTAATATACTGTTTGAAACTGGATTTCCGATCAGTTTTCCTGGTTTAAAAAGTTTAATAAATGTGAGCCAGTGTGTTTTTTATGAATGTTTTCACAGTTCATTACAGAATTTAAAACTAAGTTTAACATTATATTCAAAGAATAGAAGTAAAATAAAGTCTATATTTGAGCTGTAAGATAGCTTATACAGCTGTTGTACATTTTGTCTAATACATTTTATATTTATTATCATTCTGTCTCCCTGACTCTGACATCACATTTGAAGAGGTATTTATGTCAAGGTTGTGAATACATCAGAATTAAAAAAATAGAAATCAATGAATCCTCTGCTTATGAGAGTTGTAAACGAGAAAAAAAACTAGGTAGCTGATTTCAGCGGGACACAAGCAGAAAAAGACCCAAAAGTGCAACAACAGTAAATGTTCAGAGGAGAAAGTTCAAACATTAAAATGACAATAAACAACACGAACGATTGTGTTTGTAACGTGATTTAATCAGAAAATGCTACACAGTCAAGGCAACATACTGTTGGCAATAGAGTTAATATTAAACTGGCAGGATTTAGTAAGCTAAAGGGCCACAGTGATTATCAACATCATGTATATACAACATACAGTGGTATCTACACTGTACAAGTCCCATTGAAGGCTGGGAGATTTGTAAGAGTGACACTGTACAAAAAGGTTTTAGGCCTGGGTGCATTTCAAAAATGTTTGCCTGTAATACTTAATGATATGATAAATTGGTGAGTTTTTAAATATTTGAAACAATAAAAAACACGTATTGAAATGAACTCAGGCCTGTTTCATCTCTTGATGGGAATGAATACTTCCAGTTCTTGAAAAGTCACAGGTTGTAAACATTGTATACAAGTACAAAACCAGAATGTGCAGTGGAGCTCGTATCGTAACCCGTCACTGAAGACTGTACTTTACAGTCATCAGCATTAGTTTGACAACAAAAACACATTTTAAAAAAAAAAGGAACAAAAATGGTTCAGTTTCAAACGTTCCCTCTCAGGAATGGAGCAGCAGTCAAGTGTGGTTCTTCTATAAAGTCTCCAATCTGCTCAGATTACAACTAACTTCAAGTGAACAGGGAAAGCTCAAACAAGTTCCCCAGACTTCTGAAAGTAAAAATGAATGTGCATAAAACACAAAATCAAATATAAATAATCTCAAATGAATCGATATTACAGGTAATATAGAATTGGCATGTGCTCAAACATACTTTGTGGATATGGTATCATAAGTGTGCAAGTATGTTCTTAAACAACCACTAACTAGTCAGTGAAGTGGTCATGTTGTAAGCTAGCCGTCAGTGGTTCATCAACTAAAGAGCCATTTAGGAAATCTGGCTTCAATCTGTCACCAGAAATGACGGCATCTGTTGCTCTTCTTGGTCAAAGCAGCATCCACTGCATTAGTGTCTCAAACAGTGAAATGTGCCTTTAGTCTAGAATGCCTGTGTTGGCTAGTATTGGCTAGTGTTGCTCCTTTGAAATATTTATCTCTACAGAAATCCTCTCTGTAGATATCTAGGGCTCATTTTGGCAACAAGAAGCACAAGTGAGTAATATTCACTGCATTTACACCGGCACAAACGGCACCAAGGTAGTTAAAAAAAACTGATTTTCAGTTCCTTTGTAAGTCACAGCCCCGAGGGGGAACTAGTCTGGTCATAGTGTCAGCAGAACAAAATCTGCTTGGAGCTGCGAACGTTCCTGGAATTAGTTTGCAGAAAAGTTTCATTGTCAAAATATATTCCCATGTTGCTCCGTAAAAAAATTAAAACAGGGACAGAAAAATGAGACCAGTTATCACGGCCACTTAAACAGAAAATACTGTATATCCAGTTTATATTTCAGTCTAGTATCTAGTAAAGTTGAATTCAACCTGTCAGGTTGACTTGGTCGTTTGTGCCTGTGTAAATGTGTGTTAATTTCACTCAAAAAGAGGGTGCTTCGCAGTCAGACTCAGTAACAAGGCCACAATACTGTACTGTATGTATAAATTATAGAATCTCTGTTCTGAATCTGTTTGGCTATACACGTACTGTATACAGTTTGAGGCTTGATACATACATTATAATGATGCAATACTAAATAAGACTGGAAGTTTGGTTGAGAATCTGCATTTAGCTGCAGTAGTGCTCATCACAGTCAGTGCAGTTTCACTTTCAGTTCATAGTAAAGTCGTTCCTCCTTTCATAGCAGAGCTCGGTCAGACAGTTGTGTTTCGCATGACTCCCTCTCTGTTAAAGGTCATTGATATCTAAATATGCTGTAAATATAACTGATGTATATTTAGGATAATGATTGTTTATATTAAAGCAGACCAAAGATTTTCACTCCTTTGATTTCCAAGTAAGACATGTTGGCCCATGTGGACCGACTGCCTCTTCCTCTGTCTCAGATAACAAGAGACGATGTTTTAATGTACACTGCAGAGCATCTGCAAAAAAAAGTAGTGACGTCAAACAAAGACGGGTCAGAATGATGCAGACGCCCCTCATTTTGTCTATGAGGGACTTTTCCAACCTGTAAATGAAGACAAATAGAAATGTACTAAATGTTCATGCACACGGTCCATTTCTAGCAGCATACGGTGTGTTGAGACAAGTTGGGAGATGGATCTTACAGGGGACCGGAGGATGGGGATTTATGAGTCTGAGCTCAGATTGTTTGAAGCAGTCACGACAGCACTGTGGGGCTCCTTCACGTTGGATTGGAGGAGCATCGCTGGAGGAGGAGGGCGTGGCAGGTGTCACACACTCTGACTGGTTTTGGCGAGGCGGGCAGAGGGAGCTCATTGTCAGAGCAGCTGTTACAGAAAATCTCCCCACAGTTCCTACAGTGGTGCTGGAGAGAGAGAAAGACAGAATAAGAGTATAAATAATAAATAAATACACATCATTGTGTTTATAGTGCAAATTAGCTACTGAGGGACGCAAATTGCTGACTCATCTTCTGTTCATTGAGTAATCAATAATTATTTCAGCACTACTTGGAAACCCTTTGAGACTAAAGCCATGACTGTAACGTATATCTCCTCAGATGTTTTGTTGGGTTTCTGCAAGTTGTCTCTTCAGCTATGGTGGCTGTCAATGCTAACGCTAACTAAGTTATTTTCTCATTTATTCCATATAAAAAGCTGTTGCTGCTGCAAACTAAAAACAAATTACTTCCTGCACGTGAGATGATTTTTCCCAGGAGAGACCGGCCATAAAAATAGTTTGTCAAAACAGGAAGTAAATCAGAATGGAAAAGCTTTCAAATCAGTCGGCATTTATTGATGCAAAAAGGATGTGCATTACTATCATCCTCAATAACATATCAGGGGCCCTCAGAAGATTTCCAGTACAGCACTAGTTTTGACCATGTCTGGATTTCAGATGTGGGAACACATAATTTGAAATCTCCATTTCTTATTTGTAGTGATTTGTTGACTGACCTTTCGTCTCGAGATGGAGAACTCCTTCTCACACAGCTTACAGTGGCTGGCGTCCTTGTCCTTCAACCAAACCTGACCCCCCTGCAACAACACAGCACAGTAAATCTCAATTTCACCTTAACTTGACATTATAGACGTTACAAAACAACACTTCACTAATCCAAAATCAGCAGTACTATATGTTTTTTCTGCTCTTTTAATAAAATCGTTTCTATCGTAATATCTTAGTGATGGAGTTGAGATTAGTTTTAGATTAAAGACATTTTTCTGCTTTTTTTATCTCTGTAACTCATGGTTACTTTACCTGAAGAACTTTGTTGGCTTCTTTGATGTCTTCAATCTTCAGTTTGGATCTGATGACAAAAAGAACAAAACTGCTAAGTAAAGGAAATAAATAAAATCAACCACCTCAGGTCATCAAACCTTTTTTTCTTTTGTCATCTTTCCCTTCTGAATGAATTATTAAACTAAAATTACCGCCCCACGGTTGTATGCCTCCGCCAACCAGTCAAGTTGCAGTTTACATCCAAGTCTGTCCAAAACGTCATCACTTCATCATTTTATCTTGTTAAACATTTGTATGATTTTGTCATAATTAGCATATGAATTCTTGAGGTATGGCCAAAAACAAGTTTTATTAGGTCACAGTGACCTTGACCTTTGACCACCAAAATCTAATCAAGTCATCCTTGAGTCCAAGTGGATGTTTGTGCCAAATTGGAAGACATTCGCTCAAGGCGTTCCTGAGATATCGTGTGCAGAAAAATGGGACGTACGGAGGGATGCACAACCCGAAACATAATGGCCCCCGCCCTGACTATTGCCAGCGCAGAGGCATAAAAATGTCATAGTATAGTATGACAATAAAAAGTCATAATACAGCATACCATAAAAAATGTCAAAAATGTTATCGTATGGTATGCCATAAAAATGTAGCTAATGTTTGTGCCAGATATAATGAAATTCCCTGCAGGCGTTCCTGAAATATTGCATATATAAGAATGGAACAGACGTGAGGTCACAGTGACCTTTGACCACCAAAATCTAATCAGTTCATCCTTGAATCCAAGTGGATGTTTGAGCCAAATTTGAAGAAACAAGTGCAGTGCCCATTGGTGATGTGGCCGCTCAGAGCGCGTGCCCAATCAGAATGGGTCGATTGCTTGGCTCCCGGTAGCTTCCTGGAATTGCTGCTTGCAGCGTTGTCGAGAACCGCTCATCGCTTGTTGCCTCCAGGGAAGTGAAGAAGAGTTTGGTTGTAACGTTAGTACATCCAGCATCAAAACTGAACTGCAGCAGTCAAAGAGCCATGGTCTGGCTGCAGCAGACGAGATGCTCGATCTGCAGAGCCCTGAAGCCCTGAAGCCCTGAAGCCCTCCCCTGCTGGTGCACAGAGCGCTGGTCGCTTGTTTAGTCAAAGTCTATTAATATTGAACATTTGCACCATTGGGACCCTTGGGTCCCCAGCACTACAACTGCCAAGTGTGAAGTCGATCGGATGAGCGGTTCTCGAGATATGCGAAGAACATACAGAAAGACAGAGATTCCTTGCTTTATAGTTAAATTCCCTCAAGGCTTTCCTGAGATATTGCATTAAGATTAAATATATATTTTTACCTGGAATTCATATGATGTGAAAACAACTGAACTCTTATTAGAATAAATGTTTTAAAAGCCATTTTTTTTGTTTCTCTAAAAAAACACATACAAAGAACATTTGAAATACATTAGAAAAAATTCTACAATTGAATTGAGCATTTAAAATCTTACTTAAGACATAACATTTGAGGTTAGAGCCTTTGACTGTCAGTAAATACAGCTTGATTATGGTGCAGACATGTTTTAATAAAAGCATACTGTACATACTCGCTGAGTTTGGAGCCTAGTTCCTCGAGAGCTTGTTCTTGGTCCTCACAGATGGTCTTCAGCTGAATGTTTTCATCCTGGAGACGATGGAACTCCTAGGAAAACACAAAACAACAGAGGACATGCACCAGATCAAATTAGATCATATTCTGCAAACGCTGTCACACATAAATAGCTATATACTGTAATAAAACATACTATACAAGATCACATACATACGTAGGTACGTTTCTTTCTCCGTCTTTTTACCTTCTTTAGTCCGTTGATCTGCAGCGCCTCTGTGCTGAGCTGAGCCACCGTATCCCTCTCTCTGTCTAGATCGTTTTGTAACGTCTGCCTCCACTCCCTCTCTATCTTCAGGTCCGTCTCAAGCTGCTGGCTACAGTCACAGCACAAACATGTATTTACACCAAAATCAAGAATAAAGATGACAAACAAGAGACAGAGAAAGGGATATACTGAGATTATGTTTGGGCACACTGGTTTGTATATGTTTTAATTGTGATTTACTGGTCCTAGTTTCATGAATTAAGGCTATGACAGTTTCAGTTCAAGAGAGAAAAGCTTTATTAACAACAGCTGGGTTAACATGCAGCTTATGGTGTATTTACTATGTTGTGTCTCTCTCTGAGCGCCACAGATTCTCTAGATTAAGTGTTCATGTACGTATGTGTGTGCCAATCAGTCTTTGGAGAGGTTTTGCTTACAGTTGCCTTTCTCTGTGTTCGATCTGCCGCTGCAGGCTGTCGGCCTTGTTAGCAAAGTCCAACTTGAAGCGTCTGGTTCCCTCCTCGGCCGAGGTGCGGTGCCTCTCTGCCTCCTGTAATCTGCACCATTATAACCAGGGACAAACTCAGGGCCATGGAGAGAAAAAACTGGGGGGACGGAGTATGGAGGGAGAGGGACAAAAAATAATTGAGGAAGACAGGAAGGAGGATGACGGGTAAGGGAATGAGGTTTCGGGGTGGAAACATGGAGGAGGGATGGCTGAGGATAAATGAATTAGGTTAGGGTGAAGGGTGGTGTTTTTTTTGTTACAACACCAGAGAGTAAAATTTAGAAAGATTGCAACCAGGGATGAAGAATTGAGGAGTTTAAAACAGAACAGTAAGTAACACAAAGACGTATAATGAAACAATGAGGGAAAACCGCCTTAAAGCAACTGAATGGACAAGAAAAAAAGATAGCTAACTGAGTGCAGCACCTTAGTGCACTCCGACAGTGTTGTCTTTTTAGATGACATTTTGAGTCTGAAAAATATGCCAATTTCATTGTTTGTCACCCAAAATTGCACAGATAGGAACCTTTCGTAGCGTGTTTTGGGGATATGAGTATTTTAATGAAGGTTTAGAACTTGTTGAGCCATGTTAGATACTTGAACAACGAGGAGGATAATCCCACAACACCCTGATTTACAGCAACTGTTGATTTAGAGCTCCAGTGTCTACCTGTTAAGAGCACTCTGAACGTGGCTAAAAACTCAAACCACACCCAACACTTTCAAAACATCTAACTTTATTGGTCACGGTGGTAAAAGACAGTAGTTGTGAGTTTTCAACTGAGTGTTTATTCTTCTACAAATTGAGAGGAGTTACAGTACTATGAACATGGAGTTAGAATAGGTAGAATGATTACTTCCTGATCTATCACAAAAGTCAATAAATATGCCGAGACGAGACACAACAACACATTCAAGTTCCCTTGAGAAAAGCTCCAGAGGTTTACAGCTGTGCATCTACAATTCTTTACACTTGGCTCAGTTCTGTCTGTTCTGCAGAAACAAAGCACGTGAATTGAGCTAAAGCTGCTGGTCCCACTGAGCTGTATACATCTGCAAAACTTGACTCAACCTTACAATTTTAAGTTTAGTTAAATCTATGCAAGAGGGAGGCGTGCTGTGTCCGAAATCACTCCCTTTTTTACGATAGAGTGCACGATATTTACCCTCTTACATTTTTATAGAGTGTGAAATCCACTATATAGCGTCCTCAAAAATTACAACAATGGAACGAAAAAGGTAGCATACCATGGCATGTGTCCTGCTTTCCCCTTTATAACGTCACCTGTCAGTGATGATGCAAAAATAACAATGGACCTTACGCAAGAATCACTCGTACGAACAGATTTGTTCTGAAGTGGCTTGTACAATTGGTTTAGGAGAACTTGTCGCATTTACCAATTTTCTCGTATTTTGAATTTTGTCTTAGGTACAAACACAATTCTCGAGTGGTCCAGACTTGTAGGAGTCAAGTTTTTCACTAATTGATTGTATATTTTATTACTTTGAAGCAATTTTTTATTTGAAAATCCTATATAAATCCCATAATTATGTTGACATTATCCTGTTTGACTCTGCTATTCAAATTATAATATAATTCTAAATGTATTCATACAGCCTAACGATATCATCATTCATTTAAATTGGCCATTGATGCTATTGTATAACACTACAATATCAATATGAAGATCTTAAACTGCAAAACAACTTAAATTACGCACTAAATGAAGGTTCATTTGTCTCTGTATATAATAAGGTCAACAGGAAGTGTAACCAGGCGCATCATGGCTGACTAACTTCTTTTGGATGCCTTAGCGTGTCAGACCCTTAGAAGAAAGAGCTGATATATTGGCAGAGACAGATGAATGGGACAGGACCAGGACCCGTAGCCTTATATGGTGTCATTTGGGCGTTAAATATGCTAATTCACAATTCTCATGAACGTGTGCTCATTTACGCAGGTCATTTACAGAGTTATCTGAAATTAGGAGCGTTTGCTGACTCTGACGTGGCACACCCGCACCAGCCCACAGCACGAAAAAAAGTAAGAGAAAGTTAAGACAAGAATTTGAAAATGTTCTTGCATGAGGCCCAATGGTTCGTAAGTGTCTGAAATCTTAATTTACTGCTCACTATAGAGTGAACTACTGAGTGTGTATTATGAAGAGAGTAGTGAGTGAACAAGGGACTGGTTTCAGACACCACAAGGGTCATCACAGCCAGTCAGAAGCAGTTCAGGAGGTGCAACACATGCAGAGCAAACTGGCAACAAATTAAAGCAGGAGGCTGCACAAGCAAACTCCTGTCTGACTAAACATCTGTAGTGAACACCACTGACTGACTGTGATGAAATGCAGGCTGCTGTAGAAACAGTTTGTCTAGGTTGTATGATAGTTTTGAATCACAAGTTACTCAACAATCTCTGCAGAGCCAACATGGATGTCGCTAAGGGACGGTACGAGGGGACGGCAGTCTGAACTTTTTGGGATAGTGTTGGGAGTGTCTTTAGTGACTGAATGCTATCCCTCCATTGAGCATGTTGTTTGTCACTTTATTCTGCATCTTAAAAAACAGAACTACAGTAAATTAAAATGTGTCCAAAAAAATGTCATATAAAGTGACAGTGAGAGCTTTTGCTTAAAAAATCCAAACTTACGCTAAATTTTGGCGAGGAAAAACTGGCATTGCCATTTTCAAAGGAGTCCCTTGACCTCTGACCTCAAGATATGTGAATAAAAATGGGTTCTCTGGGTACCCAGGAGTCTCCCCTTTACAGACATGCCCACTTTATGATAATCACATGCAGTTTGGGGCAAATCATAGTCAAGTCAGCACACTGACACACTGACAACTGTTGTTGCCTGTTGGGCTTGAGTTTGCCATGTTATGATTTGAGCATATCTTTTATGCTAAATGCAGTACCTGTGAGGGTTTCTGGACAATATTTGTCATTGATTTCCAATAATAAATATACCCAAACATAAAGCAAGCATATTTGCCCACTCCCTTGTTGATATGATTATTAAATACTTGACAAATCTCCCTTTAAGGTACATTTTGAACAGATAAAAAAAAATGTGCGATTAATTTGCAATTAATCATGTTTAACTATGGATAATCATGTGATTAATCACGATTAAATATTTGAATAGACTTATAGCCCTAAAAAAAATATTAATAAAAAGGGTTTGATTATTAAAAAGGTTAAACAGACTGTTTAGCTACCCCCTCCCCACCCTAATAATTTCTCCCTAAATACTACAGTGACTCAACTCTGGTAACCAGTGGCTCTGGGTGCTGCCATGTAAAGTAGTTGTGATTCAAGTAGGAATGCCCACTACACTCATTCAAACTCAATGTGAACAACAACAACAACGACCCTATTATTACATCTCAGAGTCAACTATCTTACTGTCAGTGTTACTGCATATAAACTGACTACTGGAGACAGGAAGAATGTGTAGCATATGTATGCATGTGTACACGCCTGAGCATGTGAGTGAATAGATAAAGTAGTGTAGGATTAATTCATAATGTTTCTATTAAAGTATAATCAATGTAATATTCACACAGTTCTCTGACCGGCTAAACCAGGACATTCAGAGCAAACATGTTCAGCACAAACCCAGCAAAGTTGTCTGAGGAGGATTTAACTAAAAATCATGAAACATGTTGCAGTGGCCTCTATGAATCCCAGCACTCTGCTGGTGATGATGATGTTTCAGTAACTAAAGGACCAAATCATGCATTCCTGTTTCACCTGATTCTGTGGCTGCTATCCGGCCATTAAACCATCTGAATATTGTGTGCAAAATGTTCCTTGAAGTTAAATCTGTTTATTCATTCAGTCATAAGCAATCATGTGTCTGCATGTGCGTGGGTATGTACATGTTTGTCCTCAGAAGGAGATGTCTTTGACTAGCTTGTACTGGTGCTCTGTGTCTGTGCTGGCACACTTAACAAATGACATAGCAAGCGTTCTGGTCTGACTTAGCAGATCCTTATCACTGCACAGAGGAGCAGGGATAAAATCAGGAAATCAATGAAACGTGGTTTCAAGGGAGCAAAACGGATGGATGGATGATTGGATGGATGGTATAAAAGAGACGAACAGAAGGGAGGAAAGAAGGAGGAAAGAAAGGAAGGAAGGAAGAAAGGATGTCAATACATCAGTCTTCTAAGTGGCCCCGGTTACACTGAACACTTTAAGTGACTTTTAACATCACAAGCACAGCAGTAAGTGTAAATGAAAGGCATTAAAACACAGAAATCTGATTTCAGGCTGCCAATGTTGTCAAATTTCTTCAGTCTGGATATATTTCCCTCCACAGTAAGCGTATGAGTAATGAGAAGAGGTGGGAGGACAAGCACGGAAAGGTAATGTGGACAGATAGATGAATATAACTAGATCAGAGAAAAAGTGGAACTTTCAGGTGAAGTGTGCACAGACATCGTATACTATGAACATTAGATATTTAAGCCTGATCTCTCTAAAGTAGACAACATGTGAAGTTCTGAAGGGAAGAATTATGTCTAATCAGCTGGTAAATAATTTTAAACAGTGGCTCTGTCAGGACACTTTTTACTTCTTCATTAGATTTTTCAGCTACAACAACACAAAACTCCCACTGAAAATAACAAGTGTAACCGGGGTTTGTGTCCTACCAGCCTACGGTAAATACACCTTTAGAGCAGCAAAAAACATTCACAACCAATCACAAATAGGATGGAACAGATTTAAACCAATGGGAGGGGGGAGGGGAGGGATGGAGCGTGTTGACTGGTAGACGATGAGGTGAGGAGGGATCATAATAAGGCACCAATGAACCAGCAGGTCTCATAATGACTGATATGGAAATATGGAGCTTTATACACTGATTGTGGTGCAGCGGTGACCAAGAGAACTTAGCATGAATGAAAATATCAGCAGGGTAATTTAGTAGACATGATAAATTAAGGATTGCAGGGTTTCCCCAAGGAAATAGTTTAGCAAATCCTGACGTGTCTCATCTTGTAATCAGTTTAGTTGGTAGGTGATGGCCTAAACAATAGATTCAATACACTGTGGGAAATGGTGCTTCTTTTCTTTTCCCCTAAAGGTTAATGTTTTTTATTTCATAGAAATGTATTATATTTTTATGATGTTGTGATGCAAGTGGAGGTGGTCTTGCATTGGGACAGTGGCTTCAAGCATATTTTGGGTAATTTTAGTAGAATTTATAAAATTTAATCTCTCGGGCAAACGCAAACCCTGCCAGGTCTCTGTAAAGTAAAAGCTTTGTATCTTACATTTTGGCAACTTATGTACTAAGAAAAAGGCTTTTGGATAATGCAAAAAAAAAAAATCACACCTAAAATATGACAGTTTCTTGTTTCCCAAAATGTTTGACATTTTGGAAATTTTGAAGGTTTTCACAGGACAATAAAAGTGAGCTATTTTGTTTCAACAGTGTGTTTATAATGTATAGATTTAACATGCAAACACTTGTATCCATTTGCCATTTTATGAAAAAGTTGCGGGCCGCCTCCACTGAATTAAGACCGCCTTTGCTAACATCAAAAGGAATAAATACACTTCTATTAAATAAAACCATAAACATCTTCAGGTAAAAATAAAATGTTATTTCACATAACAAAGGTAGTGACTAATTATATCACAAAAGTGAGACTCAGCTCAGCCAATGACAGGTTTATTAATCTTCCTAACCAAGTTCCTACGAGAAACCCTGAAACAGTGATGAGGAAGAAGACTCAAATCATATTCCCCCATGTTTTCCCCCAGTTCTCTTCTGCATGGCCTAAAACTACACCATGCACAACTATTAATAATTCTGTGCTTTTTAGTAATTATTAACAACATCTTCATCTGGTCTAGAAAAATGACACCTAACGACAACATGTTTGGTGATTTTGGGCAGAGAAATAGTCCTTTTTTTGTGATTTCTTATATCATTTTGGTTTAAAAGGGTCTCAGGGATGTATAACTTACTTTGCTAAAGGGGGATTATGTTTATGTTTTTTATTATGTTTTGGTAAATCAAAGAAAGACTACAGTTCAAAGGTTTTAACAACAAAGACTGTAGTTTGAAGGAGGGACTGAGAAGAGACATGGGACAAAGTGATTTTGCCGTTTTGGTTAGTGCGTGCTGTTCCTTTATAGGTAGCGTGTCTCACCTTTGCTCCAGCTGCTTCATGGTGGCAGTGATCTGATTGGTCTTCTCCTCCAGACGAGTGATCACGTCGTTCTTCTTCTGCATCTCCTCATCAGACGACTAACACATGAGAATGAGTTATAAGTAACAGTAATACGTACAGTATGGGTGTGTACTGTGTATGATAAGAGAACAACCAGGTGAGGATATGTGTGTTTGTACCTGCATCTTCTGGTACATCTCTACATTGATGACTTTGACTTCATCCAGTTGATGTCTCAGTCCAATCAGTGTGTCCTGTTAATGAAAAACAAAGACTTCAGTGGTGTTCTGATCCTGTATTGACTGACGTCACACTGTCATATGACTATTTCTAGTTCCCTACAGCAGTTTCACTGTAATTTAGCATGCTCTTCTTTCATCCATTCATTCAGTCATCGAAGGGCTTTATTATTATTTTTATTTGTGTATCTATTCATCCTCTCAAATCATTTATTCACTGGGGGTTTGTACAAAATTATACTCAGGACTACATACATACATAGTGATAACTACTGGCCAGTTTTGGAGCTTAGTCATATTCATGTGTATATACATTGTGGAAGTAATTTTTAAAGTTAATCATTTATTCAATTGGTTCACCCTTTTCCTAAGTACAGTTAGATTGTTTTTCCCTTTGTCTGCTGTCCTGAAGGGGCCCATGTTGTAAAAATACCTTGGTTCCTTATTTGGATGTGTGTGTAAACATTATATCATGGCATGAAGGACGCATGAAAGTTTCATGTTAATGTGTGGTCAGCACACACTGACTGACTGGCTGCTTACCAATTGGTCAGAACGATGATAACTAAGAATAAGTAAAGTAAGTTAACCAATACAAGAGGTTTTCTCTGTCCTGGAAAAAGTATATATTCTGTGTGCTATCTCCATTCGGAGAGACATTCTCAACTCCTGGTTTCCTGTGTTAAGGTATCAATGTCTCCTAATTCGTTGACTTCTACATCAGTATTTTGTGTGGTTAGTCAGAGTGCTTTAAGTGTTACAGAATAATTCTTTACAACAACATTATCACATTTCAAGCTAAGAGACACCTGTAAGCAAGCTGAAATATATATTTAGGAAAAACTGTATGTCACAATGCATGATACAAATGTTCCCATGTCACACACCCCATGACCCTGTGCAATAATGATGCTAACATTACTCTCCAGTCTGACAGCTGATTCACCTGATGTTGTTTTTAATAATCCCAGCAGCCTGTGATGCTGCTGCTGCTGCTGCTGCTGTATGTCACAGCTTGGCTACAAATGTCAGCTGGTGGTGTTTATGTAGAAGAGTTCATATGTTGGTGGTGAAAGGCCTGACGCTGGCAGGGCTGCCAGAGAGAAACAGACACAGGAGCTGGCAAGGTATTACTACTCCATGTGAGCAAGTGTGGGCTCACTGGGCTGGTGCTATATTTTTAGTTTGTGCCCCCAAAGGGCTTGTTATCATGTGCTCTCTCATTTTGATGACATTATGTCTGAAGAGCAACCACATCAATCTTATTATCATCATTTTAACTGTTTGAGTCTAAATACATATCTCAAAAATTACTGACTGGGCCTTTCTCATAGGTATTGGCATTGATGAAAACTCACCATTAACAATTCTCATAATATGCAAATCATGCATAAAATAGGGCTCTCAATCGATTAAAATATTTAATGACGATTAATCGCATGATTGTCCATAATTAATCGCGATTAATTGCACATTTTTTAGTTGTTCAAAATGTACCTTAAAGGGAGATTTGTCAAGTATTTAATAATCTTCTCAACATGGGAGTGGGCAAATAAGCTTGCTTAATGCAAATGTATGTTTTTATTATTAGAAATCAATTAACAACACAAAACAATGACAAATATTGTCCAGAAACCCTCACAGGTACTGCATTTAGTATAAAAAATAAGACTATGACTATGACTTGGCCCAAACTGAATGTGATTATCATAAAGTGGGCATGTCTGTAAAGCGGAGACTCGTTGTTACCCATAACCCATTTTCATTCACATATCTTGAGGTCAAGGGACCCCTCTGAAAATGGCAAAGGCAGTTTTTCCTCGCCAAAATTTAGCATAAATTTGGAGCCCGCTACAACCTAAAAACTGCAAGTTCCGTTAATGTGTTAATATACTAGATTAATTAAATTAGTGGCATTAAAACGAATTTGCGTTAAAGCGTTATTATCGTGTTAACTTTGACAGCCCTTATATAAACCCATGTCGCTTTGTACATTGTTGAATCTTTATGTTTTATGACTCTTTTGTATTTGTGTATTCATTGTAAGTCATTCTGTATAATACTGAACACAACTAAATGTCTTTTATTTTAAAGTCTTTCCTTTTGTTTACATTTTGTCTACTTTAAGCTCTTGAGATGTTTTATAAATAAATCAGTGTTCACAAAGGAAGACAGAGTGAAGTGATAGAAAGATGGAAAAGGAAAATGTAGGCTAACCTGCTTTTCATGAATATCTTTTTCCAGAAGTTTCATGGCCAGCTCCATTTCCTGTTTCATCGACATCTGAACTACCAGCTCATTCTCCACATCCTAACAATAAACCACATACATGTACAGTATATAATCTGTTAATACGCTGTCACCGTGTATATTTTACACTCACACACAAGCAGTCACAGTCTCACCTGTCTGAGCTGACACTCCTCCTTCAGTTGCCTTTGAGCCTCACTGTACATCTCATCCAAACCTTGACGCGACTGTTTGTATGTATCTCTCTCCACTGTCGCATCGCCTTGGGTTACCTAGATAAATAACATAAACGGGAAGAAGATGTCAGCCATGTCATGCTATCATGGTTTTAGTTTTGGCAAAAAAATTACCAAATGAATGTTTCTTTGTGTTTTAAGACAGCAATATATTTTTGTAATTTTGTGTTTGTGCATGTGTGACTGTGTACCTCCAAATGTATCTGTGACTTCAGCAGAATAAGGCTGTTTTCACTCCTCAGCTGCTGGTTTTCTTCCTGCAGTTTGATGATGTTGTTCTTTGCTATGGCTAACTGCACATACAAACATGTGTACAAAGACACAGAATAATTTAGTTGATCACCAACAACAGTTTGACAGTAATGCTTACACTGATACTGTGATTTCATCAAAACATGTTTGGCGAAATTATCATATCAGATTCTAAGATCACATGTAACAGACAAAGGAGGTGGATCCAAATGAAATTATAATCCTGTCGTGACTAGTGTAACATAGCAAAGGCACTTCAGTCATGATGTAGAGATGTGCACTTAAACTCTGAGGTTTAAATCTAATACACAGATATGTTGAGGGTGGGTCTCACCTCCTCTATGAGTTTAGTGTTGGACTTCTCCAGATTGTCCACTCTGCCCTGAAGACCATGAACTGTGGAGCTAGACACACAAACACACACAAACACAGAAATTATAATCAACATCTGTTCATTTTCAGTCTCACTGATTTTATTGTGCAAACATTTTTTCAGAATATGGGGATGGGATTAGAGTAGTTGTGTTACAATTCACAACTGAGGTGTTAAAAAAAACTTAAACAGAAGCTTTCCCTCTTTTGATTAGATACAGCTTAATGGAGAACGACTGTGACTTGAATGTTTATCACAGGTTTAGAGGACAGAAGTGTCGCACCACAAACTGACGGTAGTGCCATAGTTAGCTTAGTTTATGTTAAGAGACCCCTCATACAGCTTATCAAGGATAGTAACTGACAATGTAATTTAATGTCATACCACACATTAGAGCTTTGTTTGCAATAATCCTCCTAACTCAGCTCTATCACAGCTGCAAAATTTGAAAAAAGATTCACAAAACCTATAATTCCATTTAAGGCAGCAGATCAATCCAGTTTCACTTAAATGAGATACCAAGAAAAACTGAAAGAGGAAGTGTGACTGACAGTCTGTGCTTTGCTGAGTCTGTCTGCAGGAACAGATGGGACAGAGTTGCACTTCTGAAACAACCAGACTGGTTCAAACAGAAACTGACAGAATACTGGATCTATTTTAACGTGCAATCAGCCTTCTGCTTTTAATTCAAGGTATCATACCACTACTCAAACATCAGAAAGTCAACAGATGTAAAGAAAAATGTGAGGTATATATCAGGTAGAATGACTGCCTGTCTCAATCAGCCACTATTAAGGTACAAAATACACAGAGTTTTTAAACAGAGGACTTGAAATTTCCTTCATAACACGATCATCTCCAGGAATTCTGCGGAAGACCCTGCAGACATGTCTGTTTCCAATAAAAAAACAAATGTCTTACTTGAGTTGTCTGTTCAGTTCCTCGACGTAGTTCTTCTGATCCAAGATGGACGCTATCTGGCTGTTCCTGTTGCCATGGAAACAGATATAAAACAGAGCTCTTCATCACATCTAGGAGGCCTAGAGAGACTCAGTGTATTAAATAAAGCGGAGACTTAATAAAAGATCATACCTCTCTTCACTCCTGTAATCATCAATGTCATTCTTCAAGTACATGGAGAAGTCGATCACCCCGACCTCAAATAAGAAAAGATATACGCTAACATCACTCAAAAGAAAGCATATTCTGAAAAGCAATGATTGCACAACCGTTGATTTGCTGAGATGAGTCAAGCCTCTCAAATGTGAGGATGTTCTGCATTTCTCTGTTTTATATTATATTATAATTGTAAACGGAATTGTAGTTTTTTTTTCATATTTCTCTTTCTACCTTCCTTTGGTTAACACTGTCTCCCCTGTTTTGCTATCTCTCCCTTCTATATCTTTTACATGGAAAATCCATCCACACACACACACACACACACACACACACACACACACACACACACACACACACACACACACACACACACACACACACACACACACACACACACCTAAACACCTGCGTGCAACAATAAGAAAATCCAATCTCTTTTTGTTGTTGTTCTTTTTTTTCTCTTTGTTGTTGTTATTGTTGCTGCCCCTGTTGTTGCTTGCTCTTTTGTTTCGGTTAGTCAATCTGGCTATGAGCGCATTCAGGGGCGGTGTTTGCAGCATATGACCAATTGCAAACATGGACAAGTCTACTGTCAGCAGAGCGGCACATTTTGCAAACGAAGAGCAAACTAAGTAAACTGTGTTGCTTTTAGCCTGAATTATAACTGTAACTTCTTCGTATTTGTGTAATATTATCATACAATCTGCGCACCGAGCTAGGAGGTGCTTTTATACGCCTGCTCCGGAGCAGGTTAGGTGTTCAGCATAAGTTACCATGGCGATCTACCCCTGGTAAGAAGTGAACCACCGTCGTAGGACGGAAAACCCAGAGTTAAGCCTGAAGTTACCTTGCTAATTCCTAAAAACCTGCTTCATAGTACAGGCCTCTACTTGTCTTGTGCTGTGCAATATGTTTTATAAATTTGTTTTCATGTTGCTCACTTGTATTGCACTATAAACAAATACAAATAATTGTTAACTGAATATCTTTGGGTTTTGGACATTGGGCTCTAGGAAGTTGCGCTTGGTATTCTTCACTATGTTTTGACATTTTATAGTCCAATGATAGAATGAAAAAAATAATTGCTTAATTATAGATTAATCAATAATGAAAATAACTGTTAGTTGCAGCCTTAAAAAGTAGTAACCAATTATGATTTTTTTTTTATCATGAAAGAATTTTATCATCTTGGCTTCAGAAATAGAATCAGACCTCATTTACACCTGCTATTAAATGTAGAATCTGTGTGTGGTAATCTGTGTAAAGGCTCACCTTGTGATCAGAAAATGACTGGATCTAACCAAACACAAGTATCTCAGCCATGTTCAGTCAGGTGTGAACAAAGGCTGAACAGGGTGTTCGCATTAGTGAGTAAATGTGTTTGCACTCAGGACAAAGTCTCCACCCATGGAGAAGAAACATGACACCACAGCGTCTGCTCTCCATCTGCCTGATGCCAAGATAACGTGACGAAACAGACCATTCTTGTCTGCATCTTGTCACTACAGATAAACTGTTTCACGTCAATGAACTAGTGTACACAGGAAGTGGAGTAACATGACTTTTTGTTGACATAAGACGTACATTTATTTTTCTGCGTAGTATGGTGCAAGCAGAAAATTTGATCCAATTATAGAGAAAGCAGAAAGGGGAGCAGAACGCATATCAGCTGTACAACGGAGCAGCTGTACTTACCTGAGAGTCCAGGTCCTCGCCTTTGACACACAGGTTAGCATCGATGACGTTCAGGCCCACCAGCAGGCCCACTATCACGGCTCCCTCCTCCTCCAGCATCAGCGCTGAATTCTCATAGAAATCACTGTGGAGGAGGAAGATACAACAGATTCTCAAACAGTGAAGGGAGCTCTGGTAAAAGCAAAAAAGGAGCGGATTTATTTAATTGTTTTAGCTCTGTAGATGTTGTGTGGATGTGAAATGTTGTTGGTGTTAGTACAAGCTGTCATTTTTTATATAAAATTATTTTCAAGGAATTTAAAGTAATATTAACTGCAGGATTTGGGCACAGAATCAAATTCATTAATTTAAATCTTACATTTATTATTTTATATATGTATTGTTTATTATTATTAATATAAATTAATACAAATATTTTTAGCCAAATATTTGTTGTTGATATCTGACATATGACTAACTTTGGGTAATGGGATTTGTTAATAATAAGCAAAATCTAGAATATCACCAGTCTTAACCTTTAATGGCCTGATTTGTCAATCAAGAATTGTTATGATTTAGTTTTCATAACCAAAGTTCTATTAGTTACATAAAAAAAGGTCTATATTGTAAATATATATTTTTCTAAATAAGTCAAATTTACTTATTTCTATGTGTATATATGTATGTGTACCTGAGCAGGTCTTTTCTGGTGATGAGGAGTCGTAGGTAGTCGGCCAGTCGTTTCTGCATGAGAGCCAGACGCAACCAAGCTCTGGCCCTGCCTAATGGAGTCCTGGGAAACACACACACACACAAGCACAGTTAATTAAATTATATTTGTAGGAAGTTTTGAGTAAGGCTGGTGTAGCTGGGACATTGTTGGATTGGTCTTTGTTTGTATCCAATTAGGTTCTTCTATGTGTTTATTGCAGTCTACATTTAACATGGGCTCATCTTATTAACTGTTCCTTCTTTTCAAGACTTCAATCTGACAACCATGTTTCATTTTGCCTCTGAGTCATCTCAGTGACTAAAACTGTGTTTTTTTGCATAACAATATTCTAGAGAAAAAACATTTGCACTTTCTTACTTAGTGTTGCAAAAACACTGCTCTGCTACATGTCTGTTGGTCTGACTCAGCACCACCAAAGGAAACACACTCTGTTCTCCATCTAAACCAACACAACTGTTCCCCATTTTGCTGGATCAGACGAGACCTGAATATTACTCACTTGATTTCAGGCCTAGAAGCTCTGGTATGTAATGACTGATAAATGAATAACAAAGTAAAGCACGACATGGAAATCATGTGCATGAATGAGAGTTATGAGAGTGCATGAATGTAGGGTGCATGAGTAGGGTTTTTGAAGTTGATATATCACCACACACATTGGGCAGGCACTATCAACACTCACATGTGTTCTTATAAGTCATAGTCACAGTAGGAAGTTACATTACAAAACAAACAACTGACAGCAAATAAAAGGTATCTAGTGCCCAAATCAGACAGTTTAATGACTAATTTCAAACTGAACACTGAGTCTGACTAACTTTGGAAAATGTTTCTGTCTCTAGCAGTTACAAAGAGACTATAGAATAATAAAGAAGTAGAGAAATAGGAAGAAGCGAGGCAGCAGGGAGAGGAAAGGTGAAGTGAAAGTAAATCACACTCAGGTATTTCCCTGCTCTGGCTCACGTTACATTCTCATTTTACTGTGTGTGGTTGTGTGTGTATGGTAGTGTTGTGACTCATGTTCCTCCAGCATGATGTCCGTTTCAGTTGGGTGGGAGCACAGGTGTGTATACATAAATGTACTGCTTACTTAAGTCCAGGCAGGTCTCGTACAGAGGCGGAGATCTCTGCTGCTTCAGGACACAGTTTCTCCACCAGCTCCAGAGGACCCCACAGAGACTTGTTAAAGCCCAGGAAGGACTTCTTCACTGCAGAGAGAAGAGAGAAAGAGACACAAACTGGCATATAAAAATCTAGGAATGACATCTTTTATGGGGGAGGCAAACACAAACACAATTGTGCAGCTTAGACATCGAATTTGAATAAGTTGGGAGGTCCGTTTTACCTCTGAGGCCATGTTTGAGGCAGTGCTCCATGACGACAAAGAACTGCTGGAGAGGTGGGTAGTCCGAGTCCAGAGTTCGTCCGAAGCTCAGAGCCGATTCGATCAGCCCTTTAATACTCAGCTTGGCCATGTTCAGCAGGTTGGCTCGCTCCATGGCCATGGGGTCTCGCAGGGCTGCAGGACAAAAAAACAAACACCGACACTTAACTTAAAATATGCTTAAAATACTCCCGGATTCAAAGGATGGTCACACAATAATGTCTACAAATGATCATTATCTATACCTGGTATAATTTTTTATTATTATTATACAGAAATGTTGACTGAAATAATGTTGAATTGTTTACATTATTCAAATTAGTAATGTGTAATACTAGAAATTGTCCTCCTTGCTGTACCATAAATGTACCGAACCAAACCGAAAACCGTGACCCCAAAACCGCGATATGAACCGAACCGTGCATTTTGTGAACCGTTCCACCCCTAGAGGGAGAGTGACATCATTCTCTGCACAGGTAGACATTACTCCTCTATATCTTTACATAGCAAACAGTTGTTTGCTCCTACATTTATGCTCTGAATACCATATAGAGAACCTTTAAACCTTACAAACAATCATACTCAGAAAACTGAGTTTCACTCTGAGGATACAACTGAGTCAGCCAGGTTAATGTCCTACAACTGGTCATTATCAGAAACATGCTTACTGTAGGAACGTGCAGTAAATGTAACGTAAGTGCTTTGAAGGCAGAATCCACAATAAAACAGAATGCTGCATTTGCATTTCTGTGTCAGGTCAGTGCAGTAACACAGATAATCAGATCTGAATGTAAAAAGTGCCAAAATTCAACAACAAATGGAAGAAGAGTCCACCCTAACAGATCAGAATTTCTATGATAAATCTGTGAACAAAGTCTAATCACTCGTCCAAACCTGAACTGGATGAATTAGCTTGGAAATATTTATTTAGACACTCAGTACATACATTTTTGCTAGATATTTGTTCTGTTTGCAGCTGTTGAGAGATAACAAAACTGTGCCTTACTGCAGCTTTAGCAATAGCTGCTTTGAACAGACAAAAAAGACATTGTATTTAATATTTCCATTATAAAAGAAACTCCAGAGCATGAGACTGTAACCTCCCGGAGATATGCTTTTCAATGCCCTTCACGTGGACCTCTGGGTTAATGTGTAGCCAAACACCAGAGCAAGACAGAACAATGTTGGGTGAAAAAGTGCAGAGAAGTTGCCTAGCAATGTAGAGGAGCTTTAATTGCCCCTGCAGGTTGGTCCCGGAGGCAGAGACGTTGACAAATCAACAGATGATTTCCTGGGAGCAGCATGACTTTTGGGTGCCCTTGGGCGGTGAGCCTTGAGGATACTGAGGAAATAACAGTAACCCTTTGACTGCATGCATGTGTCACCATGTGACTTCTACTACAGTACATCAAACGCTGAGGATATTGAAAAGCAATATGTTTCAATGGCAATTTGAATTTTAATGCAATTATGGGGATTTTAAATTCTCCTAAATTAGCTCCTAGTGTTCTTGTTAAAAGAAAAACAATCAGGAGGTCATGTTGCACTGAACGCCTGAAACAACAATTCAGTTATTTCAATTGATTCTGATTTTACATAATTCAAATGCAGGTCTGTGATGACACCTGAGATCTGTGGGGGGGACTTCTACTGACAGACAGACACTGGCTGATTCAGATTCAGATCCAGATTCAGGGTGCACTGACAGAGAAAAAAATACTTTAGATCACAGAGCTCTGCTAAAACAACAGAAGATGTAACTTGGCAGAAAATGAACCAGCAACTATTATGATAACCGATTTAATAGTATGATTCACTTGTCAAGCAAAAATGCCAAACCTCTGCTGCTTCCAGCTTCTTAAATGTGATTATTTGCTAATTTTCTGTTTTATATAATTTAAAAAATATATAATACTGTATATTTGAGTTTTGGACTTTGAGTTGGACAAAACAAGACATTTGAGGACATTGCCTTGGGTTCTTTTGTGATGGACATTTTTTAAATTTTCTGACATTTTGTAAACAAAAAGTTAATTTGATTAAACAAGAAAATAATCAACAGATTAAAGGTATTTTGTTAGTTCTCAACCTGGATTTTCATTTTCACAGGTTTTTGTGTCTAACTAATAGGGACAGCATTTTCTGAAACAGGACCAGTATTGAGGGAGAGCGCTGTAGACGGCAGCTGCTCACAGGCTGCAATATGGTGCTATCGTGGCAAGCTGGCACCGTCATTTACATCCACTAAAAGTGCTTGTTTTTGCCATGACAGGCTCTGATTGTTGACATTATTGAAAGAGTCTCGCTCAAGGAGAAGTCTCTGTCTGAAATCTGGGGAGGTGACGGGTTGCCAGAAGACAACGGTGGAATGGTGGAAAACATCCATGGTGGAAACGTGAGTGTCAACCGGGCAGTATGTTGTGTTGGAGTACAGAAAGCGTAGCTTACAGTTATCTAAACGATTTTCAATGTCATGGCTGAATATTTAGATGATTTCCACAATGTCGATGAGGTCTTTGAATTCGACGGCAGCCCGTATTTATTTGAGCCAGAGTATACGAATATTTAGATTTCACAACGAGACTTTTCCTTGAGCGGGACTTGGACACAATAACAAACAGACCGGATCAGACAAAAGGTAAGAAAAACATATTATTTCTCTGTAGAGTCCTTTCCATAATGTCGTCAGAAACTTATAAAAACAATCTGAGCCTGTCCGTGGCAAAAACAAGCACTTTTAGTGAACGTAACGATACATTGACACTGCTCACTTGCCCTCGCAACTTGTCTCGCGGCTGCTGGTTGCAGCGTTAACCCTCAATACTGGACCAATTTCAAATATTGTTGTCCCCATTAGTCACTCAGACACAAACACATGGGAAAATAGGTTGAAAAATACCAAAGTTACCCTATAAGTTAGTTGTAGCTCCACTTGCATACTACAAAGTTACTGACTTTTTAGTACTGTCAAGGCAGCAAACACATACAGACAACACCAAATCAACACGCAACCCCCAAGAAAAGAAGAAAAATGCATCAGTGTGCAGCATGTGATGCTTCAAGCAGTTGTGTGGTGGTATAAAACAACAGAGCTACAGTACCACTGCTAACATTAATAGAGGAGGATGTGCAAAGCATGACAGCATCACTGAACTATGAAAAATCAATTGGCCACACACACAGAGAGAGGGAGATGAGGTAATGTATGAAGGAGAAAGGAGATGTACCAGCTAGGTTTGTCACACTGGTATATCTACACACACCAGCTGAAACTAATAATTGTGCTCCACTTAGCAGCTGACTGAATGATTGATTGTTCCTGAAGATCTCAGGGGGAACTGTTCTGTGTAGAGCAGGGGTCTGCAACCTGCGGCTCCGGAGCCACATGCGGCTCTTTAGCCCCTCTCCAGTGGCTCCCTGTGGATTTTTAAAAATGGAAATGAATAACTATTTTTTGTTTACATTTTCATTTCTATTTATCATTGTTGTAGGTCTGTGGTACAACGGAGTATTAGGGCCACATTGAGGAAAAATAAATAAATCTGAGATTTCGAGAATAAAGTCATATTACGAGAATAAAGTCACAAGTTTATGACAAAAAAAGATGTAATGTGAGAATAAAATCATAATATTACGAAAATAAAGTCACACGTTTATGACAAAAAAAGTTGTAATATTATGAAAATAAAGTCATAAGTTTAAGAGAAAAAAGTCGTAGTATTATGAGAATAAAGTCATAATATAAAGTAGTAATTTTACGTGTTATTTTCTTTTTTCTCGTAAAGCTATGACTTTATTCTCGTAATATTACGATTTTTCTCTCGCAAAGTTATGACTTTATTCTCGTAAAGTTATGACTTTATTCTCGTAATATTACGACATTTTTCTCGTAAAGTTATGACTTTATTCTCGTAATATTACGATTATTTTCTCGTAATATTACGCCTTTTTTCTCGTAAAGTTATGACTTTTTTTCTCGTAAAGTTATGACTTTATTCTCATAATATTACGACTTTTTTCTCGTAATATTACGACTTTATTCTCGTAATATTACAACTTTTTTCTTGTGAAGTTATGACTTTATTCTGGAAATCTCAGATTTTTTTTCCCTCAATGTGGCCCTAATACTTCGTAATACATTTGCTCTTTGGCCCTCACTGCATTAGACTTATATACTATATACTTAGACTATAAACTGTGTTACCTTCATCACAATGATCAAATGTTTTGCGGCTCCAGACAGATTTTTTTTTATTATTTTGCCTAAAATGGCTCTTTTGATAGTAAAGGTTGCTGATAAGCACAGTTTGGTTGTGTCATATCTCCTCATGTGTCTCCTAGTTACTGGGTGTCTTCTTGATATCAACCAGCCAGTCCAGCCTCATGATGCTGATAATAATACTCTACCTTGGACGGTCCAGTCCCCGGGCAGAGACGTCCTGTGGTCCGACACTTTGGGCAGGACGTGAATGCTCCCTGTAAGGGTCTCTGATGCTTTCCTGGCCAAGGCGAAGATAGGAGCCTGCCATCGCCCGTCTCCTCCTCCTCCACCACCTCCTCCACCTCCTCTCACCGTGCTGCTGCTACTACTAGCTTTATCCCCAACACCAGACTTCTCCTCCTGCAGCCTCAAAATGCCAAACACCTGAGTCTTCTCCTTGCTGCTGTCCGCCTCAGACAGAGACAGAGCCAGGTCGGTCTCTGCGGGCGATGCCATGTTCACGTACCTCTGGAATAATAAATATATATATAGCCAACTAGTGCTGCTCCGGTGCGAAAACAGACGGATTCATACGGTTAGAGAGCTAGCTTTGATGTACAAGTCACCCAGCGACCATTGTGACAAACCGTAGCGTAAAAACACCTGAGATAACACCGAATACCTGAGATACCACCGGCCAAAGAAAGCAAATGACAGATCACCGTCAACAACCAACCGTCCTAACGTCCCCCGGACTGTAAACCGTCGGCGTCGCCTAGCTACATGGTGACCGTTAGTAACGTTAGCAACGACAGCCGCTCCCTTGGATACAAGTCTTCTTCTCCTCCGTACATCACGGTGTTGTTGTATAGATTATGTTTACAGCCTGCACACCTAACCGACAGTTGTTCTTCTGACGGTCCCGCTGCACCCTCCGGTCTGGAGGGGCGGTGTCAAACAGGCTCACAAGACACACAAAAGGAGGCACTACGTCATGATTTGAGAGGCTGCTGTGCTGTTCTGTTGTCGTGGACGTGCCGCCCTCTGCTGCTGGAGGAGAGGACTACAGGGCTGCCTCACCTCCAGGTGGAGGATGGGACTGTGAGTAGAGGCTGGCAGACAAGAGGGGCCCAGACAGCTAGTTTAAAGGTCCCATATTGTAAGAAGTGAGATTTTTTCAGGTCTTTTGCATTATAAAGCAGGTTTAAGTGCTTTATAAATACTGTTAAACACTCAATATATGGAGAAATACACACAGCCTGTATTCAGAAATTGTGCATTTGAAACAAGCCGTCAGGATTTCTGTCCAGGCTGGCAGACAAGAGGGGCAACACAGCTATTTTAAGATATGTATGCGAGTAAAAAATATATATATATCTTTGAACAGCTGTAGCTCCCACTGTCGGTAATATTTTTGCAAGGGTGGAATGCAACTAAATACATTTACTCAAATACTATACTTAAAGGTCCCATATTATGCTCATTTTCAGGTTCATACTTGTATTTTGTGTTTTTACTAGAACATATTTACATGCTGAAATGTTCAAAAAAACCTTTATTTTCCTCATACTGTCTGCCTGAACATACCTATATTTACCCTCTGTCTGAAACGCTCCGTTTTAGTGCATTTAAACGGAATTGCAACGGAATTGTGTTGCTAAGCAACAGTTGGGTCCATGTTTACATCCGGTCAGCTGATGTCATTCACATACACTGCACCAGGAAATAAACTGGGACACATTTAGAATGTTTACGTTTAAAACTGTGTAATGGTCTAAATATTGTATATTTGTGACATCACAAATCGACAGAAACACCACTATACAATTTTTAGAGTATTACATGGTTGTAAACATTCTAAATGTGCCCCAGTTTATATCCTGTTGTAGTGTATGTAAATAACATCAGCTGACAGCTTGCAGCGTTAACCCTCAATACTGGACCAATTTCAAATATTGTTGTCCCCATTAGTCACTCAGACACAAACACATGGGAAAATAGGTTGAAAAATACCAAAGTTACCCTTTAAAGGTCCCATATTATAAAAAAGTGAGATTTTCATGTTAATGGCAACGGAATTGCGTTGCTAGGCAACAGTTTGGGTCCATGTTTACATCCTGTCAGCTGATGACAGTCACATACACTGCAACCAGGAATAAACTAGGACACATTTAGAATGTTTACGTTTAAAACTGTGTAATGGTCTAAATATTGTATATTTGTGACATCACAAATGGACAGAAATCCTAACGGCTTGTTTCAAGCGCACAATTTCTGAATACTGGCTGTGTGTATTTCTCCGTATATTGAGCGTTTTGATAGTAAACAGTATTTATATAGCACTTAAATCTGCTTTATAATATAAAAGACATGAATATCTCACTTTTTACAATATGGGACCTTTAAAGGGAGATTTGTCAAGTACTTAATACTCTTGTCAACATGGGAGTGGGCAAATACTGTATGCTTGTTTTATGCAAATGTGTGTGTGTATATATATACAATATATATACAATGTAATAAATACAAATATTGTCCAGAAACCCTCACAGGTACTGCATTTAGCATAAAAAATATACTCAAATCATAACATGGCAAACTCTAGCCCAACAGGCAACAACAGCTGTTAGTGTGTCAGTGTGCTGACTTGACAGTGACTTGTCCCAAACTGCATGTGATTATCATAAAGTGGGCATGTCTGTAAAGGGGAGACTCGTGGGTACCCATAGAACCCATTGTCTTTCACATAACTTGAGGTCAGAGGTCAAGGGACCCCTTTGAAAATGGCCATGCCAGTTTTTCCTCGCCAAAATTTAGTTTGGGAAAAAAAGTTTAGAGCATTATTTTGCCTCCTTCTTGACAAGCTAGTATGGCATGGTTGGTATCAATGGATTCCTTAGGTTTTTTAGTTTTATATGATACCAGTATCTTTTACTAATATTTTAAGTACATTTCCTTAATAATAGGCTATTTATGCACTTTTACCTAATTTATCTAAGTAAAGGATGTGAATACTTTCTCCACAAGTGCATTTCTTGTCATTTTGGTATTAACTTTTTACGTGGTAGTAGTTATTCTATGGTAAAAAAAAAAAAATTAAAAAAAGTATTGCACATGACACATGTTGAATTTATTTAAGTCTAATACTTTTAGGCAAAAATGTCTTAATCTTTATTTTTTAAATGCCTTAATAGTAAAAACCAAATACAGATACTATAATTAAATGGTTAAATTAATGATTACAATTTTGTGATTTATTTAAATTCTCAAAGAAATGTACAGGGTTTGATTGGAGGCTTGTCCATAATTTCTTAGGTGGGTGGGGCTCTGCTGGGGGAATTTGGACTCATGAGCTCAGTATTTCCAAAGTCCTGGCTACGGCTTTTAATGTTGTATGATGAACCCACAGAAGAAAGCTCTTAAATAGCAATGCAAAACAGAATTCAGTAGACTTTAGAAGAATAACAGTGGAAACAATTAACACCCACACGGGCACCAGTGAAGAGGAGTACATGAAGAGAAACAGGCTGGAAAACCTGTTTAAGGTTTCAAGAGAAACAAGTATGCTACAGTACATGAAATTACTGGCTCAATTAATTATTTCCTTGATTATTCAGCTTATTATTTTAGTCTATAAAAATGTCATAGAATTGTGAAAAATGACCATCACCATTTCCCAGAGGCCAAGGTGACGTCTTAAATGCTTGTTTTGTCTGACCCGCAGTCTAAAACCCAAAGATATTCAGTTTTATCATAGATGACTAAGAAAACAAGCAAACACTCACATTTGTCAGAGCTGGAACCAGTGAATTTGTGACATTTTTTACTTTAATTATCCAAATTGTGGAACAACTATCGACCAACTAATCAATTAATAGACTACTCTATTGAAAATGGCATCAAGAACCGTCCTTTTCTTAACAAAGTTTTAGCAACACATGAATAATTCACAACCTTTAATGATCTCATAGATTACGCTCGTCAGACTATAAAGTCTGCCTCACTGTCTTGATTGATTGGTGACTTGGTGAGTCAGCTGATAATGATCAACTGCAAGACTTGCTGTGCTCCAGCAGAACTGAGATGATGCTTCATTTAATCATATGCCCTTAATAAGCTTTCACTGACATTAGGCCATGACCGGAGCACAGCCAATAGGAACGCTCTCTCAATGAAATGACCTGTGATTGGTCAAAGTCTCCAGTCACGGGCTAGATTTTCCAGAGCCTGAAAACAGAGCCATTAGGAGGTGCAGAAGTCTAGTTTTCTCTCAGAACATTTGAATTACAATATGCTGAAAGATTATTATGAAATTTTAGCCCAATGATGCCAAAAATATACTGCCTACTGCCACTTGAATGTAAACAGAAGTGAACTGCAGACAGTAGAGATGCTTTGTGTCAGTGCAGTGATGAATCCACTGATTGGTATGAAACTGTTCATAGGTCATTACAAAAACATGGTAGGTTGCAGTAGGAGTTAACAGGAGTTATCATCTTAAAATAGACTGTGTTATTCATTCTAATAACACTTGTCAACCTACCTTGGCTGTAGGCTAACCGCTCCATACTCTCACTATGAGTGATGCCCCAGCGGTGGAGACTCTGAGGGGAGTACATGGTGAGAGGGACTTTCCTCTACCCACTGTCTTGTTGCAAAGAAGAGAGTAAATCAAGCAGATCCTTGACTTGAAAAGTGGCTCTCGCTGGTCTGGTTTCCGTTGAGCTGGTGCAACACAGTCAAGTTTCCTTGGATTTCCCCTTTAATATGGTGTATTCCAGTTTGGTCCCAGTCTGAGGATGTGCAGGGCTTCTGCTGAGCTGCGCAAGACAGCCTGGAACAAAACAGAGAGTGGAGACAGACCTAATGAGATCTCAGAAGCACGGAGATTAGAGAAGTGTGTGAAAAACAAATAGCATACGCACACACTTTTGCTATATATGCTCCTGGCTTCTTTACACAAAACACGGATAGCTTCAGGGATTACTGTCACAGTTCCACCCATGCCCCCAGCTTTTCTAGTGTGTCCCTTTTTCCCTTTCCCTGTGTGTCCAGTTCGTCAATGTCTGTCGTTTTCTAGTTTCATATGATACCAGGAAGTTGCATTAACGCGTTAAAGAAATTAGTGGCGTTAAAACAAATTTGCGGCAACGCGTTATTATCACGTTAACTTTGACAGCCCTAATTGCTATACATCCCAACTTTGTTAAATGCCAAAACATCCCTGACTGAGCACAAGCCAGGTACAGGTGGTACGCAACCGCTGGCCCACCAGGATGCCCAGATGCACACGATTTTGAGATGGACAAGAATCTGTATGTTGTTTTGAAAAACAACCAACCATTTGCATTTTAAGCCTGGTTCCAGGTATAGAATTAAAGAATAAGGTAAAACAAAATGGCTATTCAGTCTGATTATCAGGCTGCTGCCTTGCCTCAAAATGTACTTGGGTAATATAGACTGAAAGGTTAGTCGCTGTCCACAGTCTCTGTCACACAACATTACATCTTTGCCTCCCATTTCTCCTCACTGATTCAAACAAACACTGCTCACACATACACCACATGCAGGGCGAGACCTTTCACTGTCATGAATAATATATGCCAAAAGGTTTTTCCCTCAGATATTCTACTAAATTCTAATGAATCTTGATTTTAGGGCTGCAGCTAACAATTATTTTCATTGTCGAGTAATCTGTTAATTGACAATCTGTCTTTGTTTGGTCTATAAAATGTCAGAAAATGGTGAAAAATGTTGATCAGTGTTTCCCAAAGCCCAAGATGACGTCCTCAAATGTCTTGTTTTGTCCACAACTCAAATATATTCAGTTTACTGTCATAGAGGAGTAAAGAAACCAGAAAATATTAATATTTAAGAAGCTGGAGTCTGATAATTTTGACTTTTTTTCTTAAAAAATGACTCAAACCGACTAATCGATTATCAAAATAGTTTCCGATTAATTTAATAGTTGACAATTAATCGATTAATCGTAGCAACTCTACTTGATTTAATGTGAAAAATAGGACAGTCACTACCAAAATTGACATTATAGAGCAGAATATAGAATAGAAGAAGGAGGTTTTACCTTTTCTTCGAGTGGTAGCTTATGAGGAATGCATGCAGAGGGCCTCCACCTCACCATGATGTAAGAGGAGGATGTAAAAGCCTCCGACCACATCAACTGACGAATGTTAGCTCCATTACACACAGAAAGATAAACTGTTGTAGCATGGAGGCTACAGTAAACTGCCTTACAAGGACTACTGGTGTTTTTCCTCTATTGTTGTTCTGCCTCTTTACCATACTCTCTCTCTCTCTCTCTAATAGCTGAGGGCTGACCAGGGATCATATGACCGGTCTCTTGCAGATCTGTAACCCCTTAGCTGACTCTATACTGCCTGTGTTAATTCTCTGAGAATTCATGATTCAGGCTGCTGCTGCCTTGATGTTGATGTCCATCTCTTTTTGTTGTTGTTTCTTTCTCTGTTTACCTGAATGTTTTCTGCCTCACACACAATTTCTCTGTATCTTTATATCCCCTGATTTTTTTTACTTATTGTTTGACGTGAAATTTTTTTTACTCTGATACCTGTTTGCTTTCCTATCAATTTCACAAGAGCCCCTATCTAAAAAAATGTGGAAGCCTCTTAATGTTTTTGCCTTCCTGCAGTTTGTTTGCCTGTGCTTTTGTGAGGCTGTTCATACATTTTCTGCCTGTTTGTCTGTCTGTAGGTAACAACCTTTAAAGAAACAGTGTGTAAAATTTCAGTGGAACTATTAGCATTGTTATTCATAACAATGTTTCATCAGTGTATAATCACCTACAACTAAGAATCGTGTTTTCGTTAGCTTAGAATGAGTCCTTCAGAATCTACATAAGGAGCAGGTTCTCGTCACGGAGTCCGCCATGTTGCTCCGCCATGTTTCTACAGTAGCCCAGAACGGACAAACCAAACACTGACTCTAGAGAGAGCCTTTCCCTTTCATGTTTTTACGCTACCTGAAGGCCACTATACATCAGCAATGCATCAGCATTTGGGCTTAGATGCATTTGAATTTAATGTAATTGATAATGCAAGAGAAAAATGCATTACAGGGCCGTCTTAAAGCATAGGCCATATAGGCGGTCGCCCAGGGCGCCACCTTCTGGGGGGCGCTGGTCGTCCTCTAAAAATTTATTTTTTTTTTTAAATGTTTTTTTTAAATGCCGGTGGACGCCCTGAAACTTTCTTTCACACACTTTTTCATCTACCCGGCCGCACTTATGTTAATAAAAGTGTAAATTATAGTGAAACTGACTAAACACTTTTCAGCCAACAATTTCAAGGACCAATTGTTTATTTATAATATAATACATACAGTTATTTACGAAAATAGAAGCTAGAGCCGGCCCTGCATGACAATGTCATCTTGCATTCAGAGTCTGATATATGCAGCCTGTATGGCAGTTCATTTTGATTTCACATCAAAAGCACACAACATGAAATTCTTCTCGTTCATCTCATTTTCCCATCTCTCTCCTGCAGCCCTACATCCGCTTCCCTCCTCCACTCTGTCTGCCTCGCCTCTCTGCTCTCCCATCATCTCTGAACCACACCTAAACAAACACACTACTTCCATGGTGGTATGTTTGTACCATGTGACCATGTTAATCACTGTAGGAACACACCCTTCCACATGACAGACAGCCGAGGCAACAAATCAATAGCCTTCAGTGCAACCTCTTCCCACCAATAGGAGGAAGAGATGCTGTTTCATAGTAGCAAGCCTTTCACTCTGCAGCAGTGGAGTGGTGCTGTGCTCACACATTCTCATACATCATTTTGATTAGCAGAAAACAAGAAAAAGTGAGTATACTGTCCTATAATAGCAGAAGAGATAGGAGTAAAGTTTACACAGTGGAAGAACCTGTACTGTAATTATACCAACATCATCTCTTATGAATATGTACAGTATGTTATCATTATTGCAACTCACCTCAGGTAGTAGAAGGCAGAGAGTTGATCCTTATTTCTTCAGCTTGTCAGCACTCAGAAGTCTATAGTCCCCAAAAAGGATAAGTCTATGCTCTGGTCCAGTATGTGGAGTCTGAGGCAATGACTCTGTGGAAATTGCTCAGGATGGGCTTGATTCCTCGACTTCCTGGCAGAACGTGTTGCAGCTACAGTCCAAGCTTCACGGCGTCCGTCCCAGGCCAGTTGAAGGGGCTACAGGCAGCAGTTAGTGGCTCCTAGATGACCCATGATGGATACTTCAGAGGGTCCCATTACTTTCACAGAGATGATGAACAGATATGGAAGTCTTCTTAGTATGTTCTTTTACATATTCTTTGTAATCTATCTATCTATCTATCTAATCTAGAGGTGCTGCGAGGCTGTTAAATCAAAATAAGCGTCTATAGTTGTGAAGCAGTAAGCCGGTGCACGCTCTAGAGACATCACCGACAGAAACCACAACCATCACCCCACACAGCACCCAATGACAACAGAGCAGGAAGCCAGGGAGAGGGGGAGGGGTTTGGGAGTAACACAGCAAAGAGGGGAGAGGGAGGCGAGAGGGGGATGAGTACAGTGAGGAGGAGGAGAGGAGAGGAGAGGAGAGAGATGCACTGACTTGTTCTCACACATACACCCCACCCACATATTAGCATAATACACTGCTCATATGAATGGAATACATTAATATGTGAATGAAAACATACAAATGTTGGTGAACAGTTCAAGCCTGATGTTACTAACCAATCCCTGAATAGAGAGGGAGGTCCTTGTTGAGGCAGACCAGAGATTGGCGTGTGTGTGTGTGTGTGTGTGTGTGTGTGTGTGTGTGTGTGTGTGTGTGTCTGTGTGCGTGTGTGTGTGTGTGTGTGTGTGAGAAAGTGAATGACTTTGCATCTAAGAGAATTAAATAGAGAAATGAAAGACAAGAGAGATTATTGTACACTTGGGTGGATGATAATGGCCCAATCACCATTTTTACCATGAAATATGTACAAGCATATACTCTGTATAATTGTTGTAGAGTTTGCACTATAGATTAAACAAATAATATGTGTGTTTCTCAATTGAAATACTAGCAGGTCACGATTTGGGATAGGAATTTTGGATATAGGGCAACCATTTATCTACATCTGGATCAGTCTTGATTATAGATTGTATTATATACATTATAGAAGTGTGTCATTTTTAAATATATAGAAATAACGTGACGCGAAAACTGTTTTTCCGGAGCAAGAAAATATTTATTGTAAAAAAAATATAAAGTAGAAATGACTCCTCTCAGAAAGATATTTATGTACAGTCTCTGTCTAATCTACAAAATAATTTGAAAAGAAGCAGAAGTGTTCACGAGCAGAATTATAGAACTAACTTGGATGCAATTTACTGTTTCCTAATTTCCCCCATTTGTAGCTACAAGGTTAAAGAAAATAACGGTATTCATATTTGCAGTTATTTCAAGATGTTGTCTGAAATGTATTTTGTTATTATATTCATAGTTATGTCAGCCGGTACTGTTCAAAGGGTTTACATGTTACGTAGTTATAATATTGGGTAATTTCAATAGAAAAGTTAATCAACCAATGGCTCCAAACAAATAAATTGATTTTACATTACTTCGACTTACCACGTTAATAGGTATTCAATGGTACACACGCAGCTCAAGCCCTAATGGGAGTGGATGAAATATTAAACACATCTTTTAATATAATGCAGTCTAACAAAACAACAGCCTGAAAAATGAGCTGAATGAACATTATGGTAGGAGGGAGTTATTACTGGGTAATCTAATGCAATCTAGTGCATTTGATTGTATTAGATTTGACTGCACATGTGTACCTTATTAACTAACAACTCTATGTTTAGTCTTATTTTATAACTAGTAACAAAAGGGTGGCTCCATCACCTACATTCAAAATGAGAGATTTCATTCAGTTTTCAACCCAAGAGATAAAGCTCTTGATGCATGGACAACTCAGGCAACACTGAATTATAGAGATCTACAAATTGATATTCTTAATAGCAGTGGCGATCCAAAAATAAATATTAAAAAGTTATAATGGTTAAAAAAAATCTTTTTACAGGTTGAAAGCTTGAAGAATCCATACCATAACAAGCCCTACCACCGATCATACAGTCTGTATTGCCTCTTAACGAGCCCTTTAGTCCTCAAACTCTGCAGCATAAAGCACTTGCTGGAATTTCATCCGTACCTCCATCCTTTTTTTAATGGTAAGCCTCTTCAGTGAAGGCAGAAGGCTGAGCAGAAACAGTTCATCTTCATCTCTGATGTTGGCGAGGGCGTCTGCAGAGCTCATCTCAGTTTCTGTTGTGGTTTGCCTTTTACGTTTAAGAGAGACTCCCATCTCCTGATGGTTGTTTGGACAGGAGTCCACGAGAGAAAAGCTGGTACTAACGACAGGCAGGGGACAGTGCTGCTCCTTCTCATCTTTATCCCGCTCTTTCTCCACGTCATCACCACTTCCAGCTACCTGTGTGGCATGAAAACAGCACATACGTAGCAGTACTGGTTAACTGGTTAACAGCAACACTGATAAAAAACTTCAATTTCTTTGACGATCACAGACAAATATATCAAAGTCCTTATACAACCTGTACCTCCTACTGGGAACAAAACAGGTTGACTGGTTTCTACTTTCATGCAAGTCTATAGATGAAAAGGAACTACTGTAAATATTAAAAAATATATACATTTTAAAAATAAGCAAGCCTCAAAAATCTGATATATGTCAGGCTCCACTGTTTTGCCTATTATTTCGTGAAAGCAAAAACAATATTGGTTACTTTAAAGCTGAAGTAGGCAACAATATTCCAACATGAAAATTATGATTTAATTTTCTGCTTTAACCCTCCTATTTTTCTTCCCGTCGACCGTGCAACTTTTGGTCTGGTTTGACGGTTTATAAAGCATAAACTATAAATGATCACCTAATTCTGTGTTACACCTTTTTAGCCAACCTCGTTCCAACTCATTACCACAAGTTTTACACTTTTTGGGGGGGGAATATATGGTTAATAAACATTATTCCCATGAAATTACACCTAATTTTTGAGTAAAAAAAAGCAGAAATTTTTAATTATTTTGACTATCAGTGGAACATAATATTGATGGATTATCACAGATGGGAATATGTGTAAAGTTTAGTCAGAATATTATAAATATTATAATATAAAACATTTTCAATGGCAGCACATAATGACACCTTTTTAGCTAACTTCATTCCAACTCATTACCACAAGTTTTACACTTTTATTTCTGTAATTTATGGTCAATAAACTTCATTTACATGAAATTATTCCTCCTTTTTGAGTATGAAACCCCCCACCCAGAAATTATGAATTAGTTTCATCCATGTTATTTTGGGGCAATCAGATGAAAGAAACCCACATTTGTGATATGATGAAATTTGAAAACGGGTCAAAGGAAGGTTAATGCACACACACAGAGGCACTGCAGTCTGTATGTTTAGCTGTGTAAATTCTTTGTTGATTATAGCTATCTGTTTTCCCACCATGTGCTTTTATTGTGAAAAGTGCACCCGGATGTTCTGAGAGACCAGATGTCAGTAGTGATGTCTCCTCCTGGACATTAACATGCGACTATTAGCTTGTACAACATGTATATAGTTAGCGTTAGAGATGTATAGCTGTGTATAAATCAATATTATATGTAGATTAATCACAGTGTAGATATGATTAAGGTATTGTTAGCGGTTGCTATGCGACCACAGGCCCTAGTTAGAACTAGTTAACTGCTAACTGTTACCTAGCTACCGTTACCTAGCTACCTAACCGTTACCTAGGTACCTAACGTGTTTTACAATCAAAGACGGTGAACGGTGAACAACATCACACCTCGTCTGTGTCTCCGGTGCCGGTCTCTACTCTGGGTTTGACGTAGCCGCTGAGCCAGGCCAGCTGGTGGTAGAGCACCGGGACGGGCCTCTCCAGCGGGTTGTCGTCGTCTGCCAGCAGAGAGAAGCTTCTCTTGGCCAGTCGCTTCTTCGCCTTGCAGAACTTGTCGCGGAGGTTTTTCCACTTCAGCTTCACCTCCTCCTCTGACTTTCCCATGCTGTCCGCGATGTCCCTCCACGACAGGTGTCCCTTCAGGTTGTCCTTGTAGTCCCGTCGGGACTGGTCGTACAGGTTCGGGTGTTCTCGTATCAAGTCGGCCAGCTTCTTCTCGACACTGTTCATTTTGTTTTCTGTTTATTTTTTACTTCATCGCGAACGCGAAGTTCCTTTCGTCGGCAGACACGTCGAGCTTCATTCTGCTCTCCAGGCGAGGTCCAGGCTGGCAGAAGGAAGTCAGAGGAGACATTCATTCAAAATAAAAGTGTTGGCATTGACGCCTTTTGACAGGTTGTCCTGGAATAAAATAAATAAAAATTATATATATATATATATATATATAATGTAAAAATATAAATATATTTGTATGTATATATTTATATTTAATATAAAAATGTGATATATATAATATATTTTATATATATATATATATAAATATATATTTATGTAAACATCGGCAATTTAGTGACACAATAACTAGGTTTTTGAAGCATGAATGAAGTGTTTTGGATGAGTTACTACCTTTTGCAAACATGCAATAGAGTTGTGATGTCCCATCAAACAGTCGTGACAATTGTACTTACAGTTTAGAGAAAGACTGTTTAAAAAAATGAGCCAAAGTGACTGAGAAAAAATCCTTTAGCTCTACTCCAAACAGTTTTTTCTGAAGTATGTTTGTTGCGTTTTGTTCTTTTTTTTTGTAAACACACAGTAAAAATAAACAGCTCAGCACAATCCAAATATTTTTTTAGTTTTTAAGTTCTTGAAGTTTGTGTATTGTAAACCTCACCTATTGCTTATTTTTCACTGGACTGGGTTGAAATTGGTACTGAACATCTAAGAACCCTTAAGGATAATTTGTAACACGTATTCCTAGAAATAGTTGTTGTTCAATGTTTTATAGTAATCATATTAATACATATGCATACATAATAAATAATTACCCAAATGAAAAAAATAATAAAAAAATAATATCTTCACTAATTTTCACTTTCTTGCAACCAAATTTAGATTCTGTGTAGTATTCTAGAAATATCTAGAAGTTATTTGGTCCTGCATTAAAAAATTGAGGGCCACAGATCTTGCTAAATATAAAATAGAGCTGAAAACGTCACATTTTAAGATATTTTGACTCCATACTCTCTTTAGAAGTATTATTTTACTTTTTTATGGGCAAGGGTTAATATCCATTAAAGTTGTGCTTTAGACAGTCTTCACATGTTGTTACCACATGTCTCTGTTTGAAATTCTAAATAATATCAGAATCTATAATCAAGATCAACTAGGGTTGTCAATCGATTAAAATATTTAACCACGATTAATCACATGATTATCCATGATTAATCGCAAATTAATCACAGATTTTTTTATCTGTTCAAAATGTATCTTAAAGGGAGATTTGTCAAGTATTTAATACTCATCAATATGGGAGTGAGCAAATATGCTTGCTTTATGCAAATGTGTGTACATATTTATTATTGGAATTAACACACAAAACAATGAAACAAATATTGTCCAGAAACCCTCACAGGTACTGCATTTAGCATAAAATGCTCAAATCATAACATGACAAACTCAAGCCCAACAGGCAACAACAGCTGTCAGTGTGCTTATCTTGACTATCTTGAGGTCAGAGGTCAAGGGACTCCTTCGAAAATGACCATGACAGTTTTTCCTCGCCAAAATTTAGCGTTACTTTGTAGCGTTATTTAACCTCCTTCGCAACGAGTTAGTATGACATGGCTTCACTCTAACTTTAAAACTGAGCTACAACATCTGAAAGATCGAGTGTATTAAAGAAATTAGTGTCTTAAGTGAGTCTAAAGAATAGAGGCATCAATCTAACTTAAATTACACCTTTGATTCTGAGCACTTTGGCTTTTATTCAGCCGTGCACTGTGCTTCCTGCCTGCCTGCACTAGATGGCGTATTTGCTCTTTTCTTTTCTCTTCTTTTATTGTCACTGTGTTGACTCAGTTGAGATGGTTCACTAATCCGAGATCTGGGGTGGCTTTAAGGACACACAATACTCCCCTAGACATAAAAATAATTTTAATGGGCTTCTCCTTTGAAGACAGTAAAGGGACCAGAAATCATGTGGCTGAGTATGTTGGGTTGTCATTGTCCATAATGTTTTTGGGATTATAGTATTTTATTCTTTCTTTCCCTCCCTATGTGTGTGTTTTGGGTTTAAAAATATTTTTTATCTATGCTACTGAAACATAGTAGTGGTAAACACACACCAGAAGTGCTGGTTATGATATAAACTTCATAATTAACATAATTGCTATCAGGTGGTGGATGGCTTTTTAAGTGCATGTATATATAAAATATACTTGAAAACTACAATTGTTTGCCAAAACATCATAATAAATCATTTAGTGTGGTGTGCAGTTTTCTGGTTTATTCTATGTGTAAGCTATGTATGAAAAATATAAATGGACTTGCTTTGATGTTACTTATTTTATGCAGACTTACGTTTGTGTAGTCTTATTTATATTAAGATATTTTGCAGCCCATTACACCCAGGTTTGGATCTTTCGCTGTGGGGATAACATGATTATCAAAGGCCAGAATTTAAATGAAGGCTAATTTAAATAGTTTTTAAATGGTAACAACATGAAGACTCCATGCAGGTGTGACGAATACTCACATCACTGCATCAAATTTAATTTACATTTGAAGGCCACCACGGCGAGTCTTGCCAGATCAGACATCGTCACTGTTGGAGGCAGTCTAAGTGTCCCTTGGAAGATTCAGTACAGATTACAGGGACAGCACAATGGATAACACCAATTATGAGGACATCAGCTTTTATCACAGGGATGTCACAAGTGATGGCAGGCACACCCAGTTACAGTGACAATTACAGTACAGCTGACTACACAGGGTCCACATGAGGGGGCAACCTGTTATTATTGGGATCCAGAAAGTCAAGACACCTTCATTTAAAGGGAAAACACAAATTATATAGACAGCACAAGTGATGGTTAGCAGGTCAAATACACACAACGGTTCATCATGGCTTATCTTTCCCGTGCGTTATGTGCAGACAGGGTCATGACAGATCTCTGTTGATGTTTTTTATATTTGTTTGATTTGTTTTAATACGGTATACGACATTTTCCTACAAAACGACAGCTCTTTAACTGCAGGGGTCACAAGAATTTCTAGGAATTAGAAATGGGATGATCGTGCAGAAGATGTCAAAGAGCCAACCCTGCAATAAAAGATTCACAAAACCTCTTCGAAAGTTCAGGGAAACAGCGATGAAAATTGAAATCTTCGTCAAAAAGAGATGAACAGTGAAACACCAGAGGCCACACTAGCCTTGCTCATATATATATATCAAATTACTATAGAGACATCTTTCCAGTTCATTATAAAAGTCAGATCAGATATTAAAAACACATACAGAGGGAGGGGATATTCCTGCTCTGAGAGAACATAAAATGATTTACACTTTTGGCATATTAGGCATCTAAACCCACTAATGCATTAACATTTTCAGCATCTTAGTCCTGCAGTGATGGTGGCAGTATATAGGGAACCACAAGAGAGCAGCGGAGCCCTTATCTTCCTTCATGAACTGCAGCAGCAAGTTTTCCACTTTTGACAAATGTGTATATGGATAAAATACCTGTTTGGGAAGAAAATAAACTGCTGTCCAGTCAGTTAAAAATAACTGCAGCAAGTAGTGACACTACACATATTGTTGTTCAACTTGGAGGAGATTCAAAAGGTATGCAAGAGCTCATATACTCTAAGAGACACACTATATCCTTATATAATATAATAACTGAGGTTGTTTGGGATGTCTAGCTTCATCTGTTGTAGTTGAGATAATACAGGATAAAGCTTGCAGTCTAGGGTTAGAGAAGGTCCAGCTCGGCACGCTAAAACTGGTAATGGAAAGGCAAATCAGCGCGGTGGCCATGGTTTGACTCGGCTCGACCAAAAGTGCAAATGGAAAAGCTCTACAGAGGGCTCAAAGCTGGCTCCACACAGCAACAAGCTTTGCACATCATATGAATTTATCATGCACATTTTTGCTAACGTGCTAACTAACATGTGTGCAAACAATTGCCTCAAGCACACACCAAAGCAATGAGCAGCAATGACAGTAATGGTAACGGGATTAAATGCTGATAAGAAGATTTTGTTGAATTGTTATCTCAATATAGAAATCCACAGTATGTAAGCTGTTTTATGATGCTTTTCACAATGGTTATCTGATAATGAAGTTGTGAAATCGACACAGAAGTTACACCTTAATTCCACTGACTGTCTGCTGTAGCAGAGAGACAGTTTAATTTCTGTAATGCTGTAGCATCTAGCAGCTGACAAGTACAGTATAAACCACTCTGCCATCGATCCATTGCAGTGGCTGAGTGATAGCATACCGGGCTCTACAGTGTTTTGATGGCATTTGTTGTGTCTCGGCCACTTTCCCTACCAGGCGGTTGAGGAATTTGAACCGCTGACCCTGTGGTCATGAGGTCACTTCTGCGACCATTTGGCTACTGTCCTCCACAAATGTTTATAATCTATACTCATGTTTGTCCTCTATGTCCTGTTTAAGTATTCTGTTGCACTTTGAACCTGTAGACCTCAAAATAAAGTTGCTATTTAGTTTATAATAACAGAATATAACTGAACCTTTAGTATGCATTTATTAAGCGTGCCATAAAATGAACGGTTTGGGGTTCTTAACGCTGTCTGCTGTGTTATCTGACCTAAATGGGTGACTCAACATCCCAAATCGTCTCCATGCACACACTCTCTCTCTCAGCCACACACATACACATCATCTGCAGTGTGAGTGACATATCTATCTTCAGAGGAAAGGAGGAGGGTGGACGGAGCAAGATACACAGCCTAAAAACAGACACCAGGCAGGTAGTCATATAGATAAATCTGTGTGTGTGTGTGTGTGTGTGTGTGTGTGTCTGAGCCAGCTAGTGAGCCAGATAATGTAGATCAGTGAATAGTAGTAGTTGAATGGGCAGTTTACTAGACACAGTTGGAAGATCTAAAAGATGGAAACACAGCCATTTTATCATTGTTGTCTAGACCTGATAATCTAGACCGTAATATCTGGTGAGAAGAAGAAACTTTTTCCAACCCGAGTCATCCTCTGGTATCTGAGCGTCTGTGTGTGTGTGTGTGTGTGTGTGTGTGTGTTGTTACAGAGCAGCTCTTTCCCAGACCAGTGATAAGTGTCACCTCAGTGGGGGCTTTGACACATGGGCTGGTGTAAAGGGGGGGTGGGGGGACGTGAGAAGTCTGGGGTTCACACCTCATTGACGGTAGGAGATGATCCTGTAACTAACCTCCTAATACACACACACACACACACACACACACACACACACACACACACTCACACACTAGAAATCCATGGTGCATATTAAAGGAACGTACTAGCAGCTTTGTAAGTTTTAGCCCATTCATGTATACTTAAGGACTGCCAACCATTTTCCAGATCACATCATACATTTTCTGATCTGCAGCAACTACTTTCCATTCATCGGTGATACATTACAGACAGCTTTAAATCCATTTTATTGTATTTAAAGTAATAATCTGAAGCAAATACGATTAAAAAAAGATATTTTTATAAAACGATCGCTATATCCTGACAGTAGTGCATGAGACAGGTAATCTGAAAAAAATGATGTGCCTCTGTGTCCTCCGGTGCTCCTAACGGTATCTGCTAGATTTCCCAGACCGGAGGAAAACAACCAATCAGAGCCGAGCTGGAGCCTGCCGTCTCTGAAAGCTGTCAATCACTCGTGAACTTCGATCAAACGGTCAAACTAGGCAGCGCTGATCAAATATTAATCAATATTCTGTTACTGTAATGCCTATTTCTCTCCTCAAATGTTTTCAGGAACATCTTGTAGTGTACTGTTAAGCTGTAACATGAGAAAGTTTGTGACCCGCAGCCATGTTGAGATCAGTTGAGGAAATACCAAGCACCGCCCACCAGCCGGAGCACAGCCAATAGGAACGCTCAGAAGAACGTATTCTCTGTGACGGATTACTCAGGTCAAACAGGTTTCAAATATCCTCAAGTTTATTTTATTACTAAGTGCACTAAATGGAAACTAGTGGCTGCCTGGAAGGTAGAAAGTCATGTGGGAAAAATGTTTGGCACTTATGTAAATTACATGAGAAAACCAAACCAACGCTCTCTCTCTGAAATGACCTCTGATTCGCCAAAGCCTCCTGTCACAAGCTAGATTTTTTAAAGCCTGAAAACAGAGCCATGAGGAGGTGCAGAAGTCTAATTTTCTCTCAGAACACTTGAATTACAATATGCTGAGAGGTTATTATGGAATTTTTGCCCAATGATGCCAAAAATGTACTGCCTACCTCCACTTTAAATAAATTTCTGTTAAGTCACCATCTATGGCCAAATGAGGTAACACAGTGGTGACTGAGCATAAGCCCCACTGATGAAAGCAGTATTACGAACTAAGTGTCTGGAGCGACATTCCCCGGGAAAAATCACAAGTGGTGCACAGCTAGTGACGCGTTTTCCATCACCCAGCAGTGGTTGGTCCGCCAGAGAAGGTAGGCGGATCTAACGTAACAGACTCGCTCTTCAACTCACTTGTGTGTGAAGCGGTGAACTGTTTTTTTCCGGTCTCTGCTGGCGTTGCAAGTAAATGGTTACTATGGCCGAACAAACAATAGAAAAGAGCAATGACTACAGATGAAACTTCACAAACAAGTGCAAATCCAAAGAAAAAGAAACAAAGTTAACGTCACACAGGTAGCACTCAGGCAAAAACATGCCTGTAATTACCACTTATCGCCATTAGTACCACCAAAGAGAACGAAATGGAGATCTTTGAGATTGTAACTTTAACCTTGATTTTATTTCCATAGAAATGCAGTTGTGTGTGTGGGGCGACCTGATAGCCGAGTGGTTAGGGCGCATACCACATGGACGCAAATGTCCTGAGTGGCGAGTCATTCCCCTCTCTTTCCCCATATTTCCTGTCTCCCTCCACTATCACTACCAAATAAAGGCATAAAATTGCCCAAAATAATCTTAAAAAAAAAAGAAAAGAAATGCAGTTGTGAGCAGGGACTGTTTATAAAAACTGTTCCTTGGTGAAGCATTCATGAAAGCTCCAATATCTGAAATCTGCCGACTGCCAAAATGCTTTGCACAAGCTAGGCTATGTCGTCAACAAATCAAACCTGGAGGACAAACCGAAACAAACGTTAATCACGTTTTATATTGTTGTTTTGAAGGATAGTGTAAATGTGATCCTTTCTTGCATTAAAGACATTGCTATTTGACAGTGCAGTCACCTATCTTGGATGTCAGATTGTCCATAAATGCACCGGCACAGAAAAGAAAACAGCCCTTCTTTTGCAACTGCATCGTCATGCCATGACAGTGTAACTTTTTACAAATAAATAAATGTGTTTAAAAAGCAGGACAATGTATTCTCTGTGATGGATTACTCAGGTCAAACAGGTTTCAAATATCCTCAAGTTTATTGTATTACTAAGTGCACTAAATGGAAACTAATGGCTGCCTGGAAGGTAGGAAGTCATGTGGGAAAAATGTTTAGCACTTATGTAAATTACATGAGAAAACCACAGGAATGATCCCTTCGCTGTCATCACAGCCATTATTTTGTCGAACTCAATTTCTGCTGTGAAAATGTGCCATTTTCTCACAAACATGCCGACATCTTAAACGGTTATTTTACAGTGATGTAAAAAAGGTGCTCCTGTTTTCAATGCAAGGGTTTATTGCCACATGGTTTCACTGTTGTTTGAGGCATCTTTCCAGTCAAAGGAGGAACGTTTCTGTGGGAAAGGTTTGATCACACCAATGGAAGCATCATCAGGGTATGATACGTGCACCAGTTAAGAGTTGATGTGTATGTTATTCAGGTTCTCTAAAGCTAAAGGCTCCATACTTCTAGTGTGCTGATCCTGTAAACTCTGTGTTGCTGCCTCTCTCACACACACACACTTCCTGTTCCATTTGACAGATACGTGCTAAAGAGAGACTGGGACTCATTTGTACTATTTAAGGCTTCTGTGAGAGTTTTCTCTTCCTCTCTTGTGCTTTGCTCAGCATCTTACTCATCTTATGTGCGTACAGTGTGCCAATTTCCCTCTCTCATTAACTCTAGATGTCTTTCACACACACACACACACACACTTACTCAGCTAAATTTCTGTGGGTCTGCTGCTGTCCATTTTGTCACCTCCCACTCTCAGTGATCACTCATATCTTGTGTCAGTACAGCAGAACTCACAATATACTTAAAAAAAAAAAAAAAATCAATCTACTTTTACTTTCTGTTTCTGACGTCAAGTGAATGACAAGAAAAGAGTGATTTGATCAAATGCTACGCGTTCATCAAGGCGAACCAAGACTATTCTTCAAATCATTATTTTAGACTTACAAAGCCTTCTGGCAAAATGAATGCAGACCAATGCCGTGTGTTTGGCTGTATTGACATTCAAAATGAAGGTTATCAGAAAGAGTTTGAGGAACTTGAAGCACTTTCTGAAATGCTCCACTTTAATGTGAAAAACACCAGCTAAATGTGGACTGAAGACCAAAATTATGCATTTTCAAAATTGCCGGCTTGGTTTGGACACCACAAAAGATACCTGTGTGACGGACGAAGAGAGGGTGGTCGTGTGTGTGTGTGTGTGTGTGTGTGTGTGTGTGTTTGTCAGTCCCATGTTAAAGGGAAGTGTCTGTGCTTATCAAAGAGCAGGATGAGGTGACATGTACCTGCTGAAGAGCTATCAGCTTTTTTACTGTGCCATTACCCCCAACCACACACAGACAGTGTGTGTGTGTTTGTGTGTGTATGTTGGGGTCAGTTATCAGACCCTGCAGAGACATTTTTCCATATTAAAACATTTAGTTGGAACTGATGGGCTTCTGTTGTCTTTATCCAAAGGTTGACAACTGAACTTGGTTTCCTGTATTTTTTGTTTTCTTCTATAACATATCTCCATGTTTGCTTTTTTATTTTGGGCAACTTAGAAGTGGTGTCTGTTACCACCATGGCTGGAAACCCCTTCCCCTGACATGGATGCCGTTATTTAAACCTGGAGTATAAAGTCTATTACAAAGTGTTGTAGTGCTGCTCACAGTGACGTATTCAGTCTGCAGTCTAATTTGATCAGTGTGATAATAACTCTTTGACACACAATGTTTGTCTTCTACATTCCCCCAAAGGTGCCCAGTTGGAAAAAGATGACCTGGCAACGCCTGGGGTTCACCTCACGAGTGAAATGTCCTCTCTCATTTTTTTTCACTGTGATCAAAGAGGTTCCAGTCAGGCATTTACAGCCATGACTTGTGATTTACACAGAGGAAGACGCCACTGTGGTGTGACAGACTCTAAAAGGTCAGTTAAACTGCTGCTTTTCCATTTCTGTTTCTCAGACAACGATGCATTTTCAAAGCATATTCTGGAGGCAATTGTGATGACTAATTAAGATATTATGCTTGTTTCGATGAGCGCTCTGTTCACTTCACAACCCAGCTGGCTTGCATTGCTGCCATGTGGACTGACTGGCAACATAAGCAAGCATCTTTATTAGATGATGGGTTCTCTCTGAAATATATAACAAAAATATATATTAGGGCTGTAAATCGATTAAAATATTTGATTGCGATTAATCATATGATTGTTCCATGATTAATTTGCGATTAATCACAGATTTTTTATCTGTTCAAAATGTACCCTAAGGGGAGATTTGTCAAGTATTTAATACTATTATCAACATGGGAGTTGGCAAATATGCTGCTTTATGCAAATGTATGTAGATACTTATTATTGGAAATCAATTAACAACATAAAACAATGACAAATATTGTCCAGAAACCCTCACAGTTACTGCATTTAGCATACAGATATATGTCCAAATCATAACAAGGCAAACTGCAGCCCAACAGGCAACAACAGCTGTCAGTGTGTCAGTGTGCTGACTTGACTATGACTTGCCCAAAACTGCATGTGATTATCATAAAGTGGGCTTGTCTGTAAAGGAGAGACTCGTGGGTACCCATAGAACCCATTTTCATTCACATATCTTGAGGTCAGAGGTCAAGGGACCCCTTTGAAAATGGCCATGACAGTTTTTCCTTTGCCAAAATTTAGCGCAAGATTGTAGCGTTATTTAGCCTCATTCACGATAGGCTAGTATGACATGGTTGGTACCAATGGATTCTTTAGGTTTTTCTAGTTTCATATGATGCCAATATCTTCACTCTGACTTTAAAACTGAGCCCGATACAACCGCCGAAATATCGATTGCATTAATGCGTTAAAGAAATTAGTGTTATTTAAGAAATTTGCGTTAATTTATTATCGAGTTAACTTTGACAGCCCATATATTTATATGTGTGTGTGTGTATATATATATATATATATATATATATATATAAGACATAAGAAACAGACAGGAGAGTTGTACAGATGGCTAAAGCAAGCCGTGCACGCCTTTTACGGAGCCGCTCCTGTTGTATAGAAAACCACCTGTTGCTCACAGTATGGCACAAACAGGATGGAAACTGTCCATATGCTGCTATATATAACGTAGTTGCAAATACTGTATGTCTAAGTTAATAGGAAATGGTCACCAGCAGAGCCAACAGCCAAATAGCAAAGAGCACAGGGGATAAAATAGCCAAGATAGCAGAATATGTAACAACAGTCACCTGTTGAAGAAGACGTACTGCTGACGAGCTGCAGATCAAAGCAGATTTCTGAAGTAACCGTCCCACAGGAGGATGAGCGGCCCTGCATTGAGCTCTGGGATTTCCCTGTTATCCCGACCTCTGACCATGACCCCCTACACCCACCTCCAAAACCTGCCTGGTTGTTAACCTGGCCGTCATGCGTGTGACCCATCAGCACTTCAGAGGAAGTGCCACCACAAAGTCATCTGTGGAGGGTTAAACCGTTACCGAGGGAAGGTGAGAGAGAGAGTACGATATGAATGAGGACGAGGGAAAGGAAGAAAGAGACGCACAGAGTCAAAGTGTCATGATTCATGCATTAACACAGGAATGCTATTGAGAAGTGGAACAGGCACAGTGGTTTCCAACAGCAGGGGGGCATGCAGCTGATGATCTAAAGGGAGAATCCGCAGCAAAACAAAATCCATGTGTGCTGTTGTTTCTCTGATCTAGTGCTCAGAAAAGTAAAAGTAAATATTACCATACTGCAGTACATCAACAATAGTATATCTATTAATAATAAAGATTCAATATTGGACTACAGTGTTTTCACACTTCAAATCTGGGGACTCGTAGATTTTTGGAAAATCTCAGATTATTGGCACCCTGATAAAGATTAAGGGGCAGCAAGGGCATTGGCTGATAGCAAGTAGTGTGATTTATTACTTTTATTATTTATTATTAACTACTTAGTTAGGTTTAGGAAAAGAATGACTTGGTTAGGTTTAGGCAACAAAAATACTTAGTTAGGCTGAGGCAAAGATCGACTTAGTTAGGTTTAGGTAACAAAACTACTTAGTTAGGTTTAGGAAGAGATCGACTTAGTTAGGTTTAGGTAACAAATCTATCTAGTTATATTTAGTAAAAGATCGACTTGGTTAGGATTAGGCAACAACACTACTTAGTTTTGTTTAGGAAAAGGTCAACTTGGTTAGGTTTAGGCAACAAAACTACTTAGTTCGGTTTAGGAAAAGATCGAATCGGTTAGGTTTAGGCAATAACACTACTTAGTTCGGTTTAGGAAAAGGTTGACTTGGTTAGGTTTAGGCAACACAACTACTGAGTTTGGTTTAGGAAAGGATCGACTCGGTTAGGTTTAGGCAACAAAACTAATAAGGTTTAGGAAAAGATCGACTTAGTTAGGTTTAGGCAAACTCCACCTTTGTTAAATCGATAATAAATACTTTGTAAAGCATCTATAAACATTATTTAGTTAGATAGTTAATACTTTGTCAATGGTTAATAATTGGTTTCTGGTCCATCTATGTAATGTTTATAAATGTTTTACAAATGATTTCTTTAAAGTTTTTATAATTTGGTAATCATTAATGAATACTTAATATAGTATATAAATGTTATATTGTGTACAACTGATAAAAAAAATACTTTACTTATGTAATCAGAATGTAATTGTTATCATATCTTATCAGCTATGATGAAATATAACATTTATAAACTATTTATTTCATATTACACAACCTATTGATAAAATAACAGAAATTATAGCATTAATAATAATTAGTAAACATTATTAATTATCATTTCATTGTTTGTTAAATTTAGGTGCTAAATGCTCCACTATGTTCCCCAGCAGGTCGTGTACAGTCGGTTTTTAGAGAAAACAGCTGCCTGCTGCAGCTGAAATCAACATGAGAGCAGTGAGAGTGAACAAAAACAGTAAAGTTGCCTGCTGGAAAAGCAAAACAATGAAGCTTGAGGAGCTGAGGAATTCTGTGGAGAGTCAGCTCACTCTAACTTTCTGTGGGATCTAGTGTTTATATAAAAACATTAACACTCTCTAAGAGCCAATAAATATTCTTCCTTTTGAGGCTTATGCACATTTCCTGCTAATACTGCTATGCAGTAAAATGTTAAATTCAGGACCTAATATTAGATGTTAAGTTAAAAATTTTAGTCATTTTCCACCATCGTCAAAAGATACTAGTGGGTATACCCAACACACTCACATATATTGTGGATTACACAGAAAAACCACAGACATTTGTAAAGATCACTGTCTCACAGTCAGAGACAAAACAATGGAATTTTTTTCTCATTAGGACGAACACAAACTAGCTTCAGATGGAAGCAGTCACTGTGAACACAGACTAAATTCCTTTCTTGACCCAGTGGAGAATGAATTATCTAAACCTGTAAGCAGAACTAAAGACTTATATTTATAGTTGTAGGGAGGAAGGATGGATGTCTCTGCACAGTTGTCAGGAAAGTACAACTGCACTAAATTCCACAGAACCCAACACAGATCTGCTTAATAAAGACATGAGAGAAAAAAATTGGAAAGAAGATGAGGAGAAAAGAGAGAGACTGATCTCAGAAAGGAGAAAACAAAACGAAAGACGTCAAGAGAAAAAAAGAAAGAAATAAACAACAAAGTGGTCTGAGGCGCACACAACCAGATGTGCGACACAACTAGTTTGCATGCTTACATACAAAATGCAGAAAGATGTGTTGGTTAACCATAACTAGTTGACGATACTGTGGTCAGTAGTAATGCTGTGTTTGCTGAATATTTTCTATGATTCAATTGTTTTTGTGCAATATTACACCCCCCACGTTCACAGAGATATATTGTGTTCATCTGGTTTTTCTGCATCTGTCAATCAAGATATCGTTTACAACTGCTCAAGAAACTTCAGAATCTGTGCTCACTGAGACTCTGGAGACTAGACTGGATCAGTCTTTGTGGCTCCAGAAGGGGCGGTGTGAGGTCTGATTGCCTCAAGGGATGTCACTTGAGTCAGTATCGGTTGGGGCTGAAGACTACAAGTTTGAAATTGTGAAATATGTGGAATAAAAAACACTCCCTGGTTCTGCTGCATCGATTTTGAGTGTAGAAGTGCAATGCTAAGTCAGTGGAGTACTAACAGCCAGCAGGCGGCGACTCCTCTGGTTGCAAAAAGAAGTCTGATTGTATAGAAGTCTGTGAGAAAATGACCCTACTTCTCACTTGATTTATTACCTCAGTAAACATTGTAAACATGAGTTTATGGTCTCAGTCGCTAGTTTCAAGTCTTCTTCACTACAGAATGATGTTCATTTAGTAAATTATGGTCCCATTTAGAGTCAAAGAGACCATAGAGCAGGGGATGCTTTAGAGCGTGGTTACCTTGTGATTGACCGGTCGCTACCACGTT